>LOEQ01007673.1:72997-92702 GCA_001685075.1 Bramus lutescens | reverse complement strand
ATAGATAGATAGATAGATAGATAGATAGATAGATAGATAGATAGATATAATATCTATCAGAGATAGAAATGTATAGTGAAATATGATTAAAAATACCTCAAAATTGCATCAATATACAAAATATCTTAAGCAGAGGAAGAAACATAAATACATACAATTTGACAAAATAACTTTACATTTGTGTACAAATATTGTAAACAGAATTCAAGGCACACACAATATAACGAATATAATTTGAATTTATGAATATACAAATTATTTTAGACATGAACATAAAGATAATTTTCATATGTATCAATATGAAAGAATCTATATCAGTGTAAATTGTCTATAATTGATAGTTCACAAGTAGATATACTAATCTACCTATTATTTCATCCCAGCCATTGCCCCGTTTTTCATTTTGAAAAAGATTCCTGAGCATATTTTATATTCCACCCCAACTATAAACAACTTATAACAAACCTTAACACATCTGAAGACAGAAGATCACACCCCTAAGTCCGGTACCCCCAAAAGCTATTGACTAAATGTATTCCCATAATATATTAGTATATCTCTTAATTCTCAACTGAGAAGATTTCTCTTGTGACAGATGACAATTAGCACGGAGACACTCAGCTGGTCAACATGCAAGAGATTAAAAGACTAGGGATTGTTCAGCCCTAAATGGGAAGCACATATCACATGCCCATCTTCAAGGCTTAGAAGTATTTGCAGAACAGAGGATAGAAAGATTGTAGGGTCCAGACATGGTAGGTGATTTATAAAACACACTGCTTTAAAGTTAAAATAAGGAAGTTACACAAATTAGCTCGCAGTTGTATCAGCATCCATAAGACCTCAAGCCAGATAACATATTATCACTGATTCTGGTATATAAGAGCAAAGTCCTTCTCCTAAGAGGCTACTGAAATTGTATAGATTCTAGAAGATGTCAGAATGAATTTTCTTTAATGGTGTAAATCCTGTTAGGCTGAGACCACCACACACAATGGATCTAAGAGGAGTTCAGGAAAAGGGAATGGATACACTGCATGAAATTTTCAAATAATTAAAATATTACAAATATATTAAGACTGGAATTTTTGCCACATCAGTCTAGTTAAACGTCAGTAGTGAATTGACCACTCAGGCCCATGACTTCACAACTATAGCTTTTTGGACAGGATCTGCAGAGCCAGGCATAAATTCCCTCCTGTGTAATAGCCCTCAAATTCAATAGAAGAGTGGATGGTTGAGCCAGTATTATTCCAGTGAGTATATATTTCTGATAATGTTGATATTGTATTTCATAAGTCTCCCACAGCAATCTATCTTTTTCCATAGGTTTGAAGGCTAGCCAACAAGGATGGAGACTCTAGGGCAGTTCCAGCTCAATTTCTCTATATTTTGCAACCACATTGAGTGAGATCTTCAGATAGAATTATTTAATATTCTTATGGGCAAAGAAGTAATGGCTCAAGCCCTTATTAGTTTTGGGTCCCATGAGGCCTTTGTGAACAACAGTTCAGAAGGAGTACCCCACATATGGCATTGAGATTGTTTAATAAACAATGGCTTCTTAGAGAAGTATTATTCACACATGCAGGGTATATCATTCCAACTATATTATGCTAATTTTTCAATTGACTTTTCAATTAATAAGGTTCCCATAGTAGTAGATTTTCATATGACTTTTTCGTATGTCTTTTTTATTAAACCTCCATCATTCTGCTCTTCATTTCTCTAACTCCAGTCCTCATCCCTGTTTGGTTTGTTTTCATATGTTCTTAGACTCAAGGATTATCACTGAAGTGGGAAATTGGAAGAATGCAAGAGCCAACAGGTAAGGACAAGGGATGTAAAATCATATATTCAAATAATGACTACCATTGCAAATTTGTTATCATAACAGCTTCCTGAAGCTTCCTTATATGACCCTGTACAGCAGACAATCATGGATTGGAAGAGGGACTCGTGAGGCCATAACCCTCCCTTATGAATTCTTGGCTCCTGAAGTATTCTCTGGAAAGAATATGAACTCACTTGATGAGTTCACCTGCTCTGGTGGGTATTTCACAATACTTGTTCAAACAGATGGTCTTGCTTGACTTCAGCAGGTCACAAAACAAAGCAAGAAGCTATGATTGCTGGACAGGGCCATGTAGGGAGGAAGAGGGTTAGGATGTAAAGGGAAAGAAATAGGAAAGGGCAGGAGTAGGATTTAAAGAATGCATTATATACTTACAAGAAGTTGTAAAACAAAAATTAATGATTGAAAAAGAAATAATGCTTGTACAACAATGTAACTGTAATTAAAGTCATGGATATATTTTAAGAATTAAATTTTGTTTAATATATTTTGCTTAAATTACTAGTAATAATTGTCAAAGAAAATATAAGCCCTGTTTATAAGAATTTAGTACTTCTCAATATTATTGCAAAAGCCTAATTCAAATTCTGTAAACAAAAAATAAAGAGAATTAATATTAAATTTAATAGTGAGTAGAATTTAACCTGAAACTCCTCTTTGGAAAGAGACTTTATTGAACACTGCTGATCTGAAAACAACCATGAGGAAAATATATATTTTCTTAATGAAAATTGTTCCCCTAAATATTTCATTTAATCATGCTAGATTGAGGAAGATTTTTTTGAAGTCAAATTCTTTTTCAGGCAATATAGTTTTAATTTCAGATTGCGTTTCTATCATGTGAGTGTTTTTATGACTCCCCCAACATTCACTGTCCATTGTTCTTCAGAACAGAATACATTATAGGTGTACATCTAGTATGGAGAACATACAAATGTGTTTCCTTTTTGAAATATGTTTTATTTTATACTCACAACAGTCATTTTGTAGATGAAAACCAAAGGCCCAAGGGTTGGTTATGTAACATATTCAGTATCAATTGGTCTGTCTGTAATAGAACAGAAACTTGACCTGAAGCCCATCTTATTTCAAAGCCTATTTCATTCCCATTTCCCACGCTAATGTCTCACAAAGACCTGTTAAGAGTGATTGACAGTTTCTGAGTGTTCCAGGTACCTCACTGTTTTTACTGAATGCTTAAAACCACTCTACTGGGAAGCTAGGATTAGTGGAGTGAGAAAACTGAAATTCTGTAAGGTAATTGTCTAAGTTAATATTAGAGCCAGGATTTTAATAACTATTTGCCTCTAAATACTATGCATGTATTCCTTGTAATATTGTACAATAATATTACAAGACATGCATTGGAATATTAATTTTCCCTAATTTCCTGCTTATAAAAGTCTTTGCCACATCACAAAGCCTTTTAGCTTATAGTCAAATATTTTTTCAAATAATATTTTCCTGGAAAAAAAAGACCTTCGGCCATCCATACCTTTTGGGACTATGAATTGGTTAAAAGTGTAAGTTTTCAGCTCTCACACCAGTACAGCTGAGTCAACAACCCCAGTGGTAAAGTCCAGAAATCCATGATCTATGAGTTTCTTGGGAGGGTTTAACAAGTGCAGGTGGCATCAAATCATGGGTTCCAAGAAAGGTTGATGATATGCTACACCAAGGAGAAAATGACCAGAAAATTTCCTTCCTATCTTTTGAGAAACCCCAAATTATGGGCTTTTAGAATACAGTATGTTAAACAAGAGAAAATACATAAATGATGGTGAGGAGACGATTTAGTTGATTAACGGCCTGGCAGCCAGGCTGGGGACCTCAGCTTGATCCCTGAATCTGGTTAGAAGAAAGAAATGGCTCTGGCAAAATAAAATTAAATTATTTTAAAAAATATTTACTGTCTGGGATTCCACCCGTGGATATGACTGCCTCTGTGAGAATTGGAGTATCCCCAGTGGGACATAATCATTTGGTTATTATTTAGCAGCTTTCTCCCCTAGAATATCAAGTTACCAGAAAAATTAAAGTTACTATATTTTAGAATTACAAAGAGGAACATAACAATTATTATTATATCAAAGAATCTCTAACTAAAAAGAAGAAGATATTGTTGGACAGAACTTGGTGATAGAAATTTTGATGACTTTAAGTGCAATATCATATTTGTGCTGGAATATCATAAGGAATTAAATGCATAGCTTGCTATAAAGAAGCTCAAAGCTATTGAGTAATGTACTAACAAGTACCCATTCTCTCCTTCAATAGCCATTTGGTAATAATAAAAAGAACACACCATTCCTATTCTTCTTGCTAAAGACAAATACATTAAAAATAAAATCCTTATAAAACATTGGTGCTTGCTTTTGGAAAAAAAAGGCAATGGGTACCTATGAAAGCCAAGAGGCAGCTTTGTCTTTCTGGTTCATAAAGAAAGGATATAGGAGCTATACAGATATAAGATTATTCCAACTTCTTGAAGCCCTAAACATGTTTCTGCTTTTAAAAAGAAATCAGTAGGATGCACCATTAGGTAGAGACAGTATTTCATTTTTGAAAATTCCTTATCAGTTTGCAAAAATAGTAAGCCGCTCAGATTATTATTGTGTGTGCATTTCTTTGGTGGTAAATACTTTGTGAATGAATCACTTGGGGAAAATATAACTCTTAAGATTTCTTAGCATAAGTTTGGTAAAAAGTTAAGCTTACTGTTTATTCATGGTGCTTACTCAGTGCCAACACAAAATGGTGAAAATAAAAAGACATGATTATCATAGCTAAAGGATTATTATTGTGACTTATGCTACTACTGCTGTTGTGTATGAGTTTGCATTATACAGAGTTTTGCCATGTGAAAGTCATCCATGCAAAAGTCAGAATATTACTTTTAGGGAGTCAGTTTTCTCTTTTCATTGTCACATGGGGTTCCAAGGTCAAACAGAGGCTGTTGAGCTTGCCCAGCTAGTAAATTTGCCTTCCAAGCCATCCCACTTACCCAGAACTAACATTTTAAACACTTTCCAAGTTCCAAAGACTGCTTAAGTGCCTTGTATTTATTAGTTTCCTCATACTTTAAATTGAAACTATGAAATTTTAAATAGTCAAATATGATGTGGGATACATCACTGTATTCTGTAAAACTATTTTATTACCATTGGTTAATAAATAAGTTGCTTTGGCCTATGGTATGACAGAATATAGCTAAGCAAGAAATTAAAAAAATGGATATAGGGGAAGAAAAGGTGGAGTCTGGGAGACACCAGCAGCCACTAGAAAGGCAAGATGAGAGATAACATCACAGCCACATGGCAATACATTGGTTTATAGAAATGGATTATCTTAAGATGTAAAAACTGTTAGTAATAAGCCTGAACCTTCAGTCAAAGAGTTTGCAATTAATATTAAGCCTCAGAGTGATTACTCAGAAACTGGCAGAATTATACAGCTACACAAATATGTTCTTGATAGCAAACAGAAAAACATCTAAGTTTAAAAGTATATACGAATGGTAGTTAAAAATAATTATCTTCCATGATTATGAGTCAATATTTACTTAATTCTTAGGCCAAGAAATCCCATTTAGTGTAGAATGAGTAGTAATTATGGTCTCAATAGTAGATACAAAAAATTTGAATATTTTCAATTGTTTTTTTTTAGTATAAACACATTCAGTATAGAGTATAGGGCCAGTAAAATTATGCACCTCTGCGGCCAGGATTGTCTGGGAGGAACCTGGAAAAACTGGGAAGATGAGTGTCCTTAAACTGACATTGCTCATGTGCTCAAAATGAAAAGTCATGGTTAAAAATATTATAAATGACTCCCATCTCTGATTAGTTGACCACATTTAAAGTACTACTAAAAATTATCAAATCATTTATTTAATCAATAGATTATATGTGAAAGAAGTCTAATCTATTGCACTAGAAATTGTGCTAGAAATTTGACTTGCATCCTCAATCAATCCTATATATAATGCAACAAACTGAAGAATGCCTTCTATTTTTGCTCAGCTAAATTTAATAGTTTAAAAATAAACTGACATAAAGGGGAATTCAGAGGCCTGATGACTTGTTATTTATGAGATAAACTGTAAGTCAGTAGGGGCCAAGAACAGTGATTCCGTTTTTCAGTGTTTACATGTAATCATGACAACCTGAGTTCAAACCACATCATTCATGTAAAAAGCCAGTTATATTTGTGTATGCCTGCACCAAAAGACTGGGGATGGGGCTAAGGGCAGATAACTAGAGCTCACTAGACACCCCGTATGGACAATCCAAAAACTCAGCTAAAGAGAGTTACCATGCTTCAGTATAAACTAGAGAAGTGAAAAGGAAACCCTGCATCTACTTTTGACACTCCCAACATTTACATATACTGTGTGCATGCCAACACATGCATGCACACACATACACACACACAATTAAATATACACACATACATTTGTATACACACTTAAACATGGTTAAAATTGTAAATTTAGTCGGGAAACAGTAGCCTTTAATCCCAGCACTCAAGTGGCAGAGACAGGCAGAAATATGTGAGTTCAAGGCCAGTCAGCCTGGTCTACAGAACAATTTCCAGGACAGCCTCCAAACCTACAGAGAAACTCTGTCTCAAAAATAAAAAAAATGTCTATTGTATACATTTTAATGCCCTAATAGAAGAGCTAGGAATTGTGTCTCTTTGTTACCTTTTCTCAGCTTTCCATACAAGGAAGGTGACATGTTTAGTAGGTTCACACTAGTCATGGTCTACATTACTGCCTCTTATTTAAACTTGAAGTCAAAAATATGTAATATTGAAGCTTCCCAGCTAAATATTGGTAGTAAATGTTGTAATTGGTACTCATATAAAATTTGGGGAGTACCATGATGCCTTCCCACAGTGGAGTGTTCTACAGAATTTAAATAAATGCATTTTTACAACATTGGAAAGGTTTGTATTGAGTAGGTCAAAAGAAAATTCACTGAATTACACATAATATTGATAACACCCACACAAATTATAAAACTCTGAAAGTTAAAATCTACCAAGAACAGAGAAGCATATATTTTCTTTATTATAACAGCAATAACTATGTAATATAATATATTATAATATTATATAGTATTATTATCTTTATTTTCACCACAATACTTACATAATTCTGTGACTCCTAGTAAGAATCTTTTCCTACACCAAAAAGTAGGAAATACTCCATAACATATTCAAATCTTCGCTTTAGTTTTGACAGTAACTTAGATGATGAGTTCCAAGACAAAAATGAGTCATCTTATAAAAAACTGGATTCATGTCAACATAAACACTGAAGATATTGTCACTGGGAGCAAAAGCAACTGTGAAAGAATTGCACTGGAGTAACTAGGAACAGAACCTTTTATGTATATTTTTATATATGAACATTTTTATGTATAAGATAATCATGTGCAAAACATACATGCCAATATATATGCAATTATATATGTTTCTGTCCATGATAATACCAAGTCCTCACATAGGTAAGACATAGTTTTAGTTGTTTCAGAAAAAGACATGGTTAAGATGATGTGGAGGAGAACTGAATAATAACTTCAAGTTGAAGTAAATTTGTTATGAAAAAGTGTGTTTTTTATGGTTTAGAATTAGATATGCAAATGATGAATTGGAGAGTCAATTATTAATGGTACATACTTCTCTAAAATAGAGAATCCTACTACGTGTGTCCAAAGAAATGTAGTCTGAGACTTCAAAACACTGGTGCTGAGTGAAAGATTTGGATAGAGCCCAACCCTAGTCACAGAGTTATTGGATGTCAATAATATTTACGGATTGTTCCATATCTTGAAATAGATTGAAGAACAATCCAATTTTTAAAATGAAAACAATCTTCCTTGAAGGAATGTAAAATCACAGCTGGCAAAACTAAGAGTTGTTCACAGGAATAATATTTGGGCAAGAAAGAAAAATGCAGATAAACCTCAAAGAGAAAGGCCTTGAATTATAAAATTCAGCAGGTTCTCCTCACTTTTGTTCCCTGACATTGTAGCATTTGAGTGAAAACAACTAAGTACTTGTGAGGAATATTTCAGATTATGACATTGATGACTCTCAGCATAAAGTTCTCTGTGATGTATATGTAAAATACCATATGTGTATATAAAAATATTAGAATTGCATATTCATTGCCGTTGATCCACATACATACCAGCAAAAGATTAAAGTAAATGTGACAGTAGTTATAATTAAAAATCAAAACAAGTGCATCAAAACAATTTAAAATAAAAGTGAATATAAACTCAAAGTTCTTTGAAATTTAATTTAACTCTTAAATTTACAGCTTGAAATGTTTTCTACAGAAAGACCAACTTAGGAATAGTTAGTGTGTGGTGGAGTTATCAGAAAACAAAAAAATTAAGTATGTGTAAATTGCTTCCTACTGGAGTATAATTTATTTCATTATTAAAATTATTTATATCTAAGATTCTAGCAGGAATATAACACTCTAGAAACAGAGGAAAAAGCACTGAGAGTATTTTACAAAGTAATGAGTTAAAGAGGTAAATATTTTTAGTGCAAGGAGATAGCAAGAATACTTAGAAATATTATATATATAATCTTATATAGAAATATAATAAATATAGAAAGAAGTCACTTTCGCCACTGCCAACCATGTACTTGAAGTAGGCAAAGAGGTACAGTACCATCATAATCCAAGGTTACAGGAGCAGGAATGTCCCCAAAAGTATTGTAGAAGGCTGGTATGGAACTCATGGATATTGCGCTTGCTAGCATGTAACTGGTTCGATTCTAGTAAAAAAAAAAAAAAGGAAGGAAGGATGACAGACAAAAAGGAGGGAAGGAAAGAAAGGAGGGAGGGATAGAGAGAGAGGGAGGGAGGGAGGGAGGGAGGGAGGGATGAATTGTGAATTGCACATCTTAGTAAAAAAAAAGGTTGGCATGGATATGCAAAAGAGGAACTTAGTAGCAACAGTCTTGAGTCCTCCTATCTTCTTTTCTCTGGTAGAATGGTGAAAGTCAGAGGTCAGTGAATCCTCCTGCAGTAGTCCTTAGATCTCTACTTCCAAGGCCCAGAGCAGAATAAAGAAAGGAAGATCAGAATGCGAGAAGGAAAAAGGAAAAAAAGTGAAAGTGAAAATTTCTGTAGCGTTCTTAGCATTTCATCCAAATCATTAGGTTTAAAGAACTTTGGAATAACACATAACAAGACTTTGAGATTCTCTACAATGCCAGGTTCATGTGTAAAGAAGCAAGTAAATCAGCATTCTTATAGGTCTACAATGTTTGGACTATTTGCAAGATTTTATATTTCAGAAAATGTCATTGTATAGGTTAAAAAGGTGCTTCACAAAGTTTTCTGGCTTTCATGCTGGGTAACTAAAATATAAATGTTAGAATATCTGTAATAGGGTTAGAAGTTTCAAGCAAGCTTTGCTAGTTATGTATGTGTCCATTCCTTCAGTGTTTTAGAATAATCACCCGAGTGGTGGAATCTTCTCTCGTTCTTTTCAGAGATATTACAGTGAAGTGCATGTCAAGAGAAAAGTAAGGAATCTAATATTATGTCCCCTGCATGATCACTGCAATGCACTAAAGCAGTAAGACACCCCTCCTGCTGTGTTCAGGAGAATTAACTGAAGAGAAATATTGATCTCAGCATCTGGAAACCTCTGTTCACAGATAATGAAAATTCCAGGCACAACAATATGCATATTTTTAAGGACAGAAAAGCTCTTTATTCAAAGGCTATCACATAAGGAAGGCAAGATAATCTGCATCAATATGAATCAAAATACTAGATACTGCTAAATTTTATTTATTTAGGCTGTTTATATATNTGTGTGTGTGTGTGTGTGTGTGTGTGTGTGTGTGTTTAGACTACACTTTGGAGGAAGAAATGGTAATCTGAGAAATATAACATGTTCAATAGAACAAGCCCATCATAAAATTTCTGATTTATTTTGATGGAGCCTGTTGTATGGTGTATAACGCTTTGAGCTGTGTTTGAAGACAAAGTAAAAGGAATATGAGGCACATTGCCAAAGTTACAGACTTTGAATGATAATCTAAGGCTGCTTCATAAATTATAGGAAACAAGAATTACCCCCTTTCTTGTTTATCCTGGAGTTGAATCCTAGCAGTAAATCTCTTTCGGGACAGTTCAGCAAGCATTTTGCTGCCTTAGAAACACTAAACAGCCCACACATCGCATCTACCTAGGAGGAGATGGCTATTTTGTAATGGCATGCAGAAAAGATACTGGATCATTCCTATGATTTGTAATAAATCTTTTGTGTTTTTTCCCAACAATAATTTATCTGAAATAGAAGCCAACACCTTCCAGGTTGCTGAGCCTACCTCTTGAATTAATTCATGAGCTGCACTGGAAAAGGGCCGTTCTTCATCACCAGGATCATGAATATTTTAATGTCTGAATAAAGATAAGAATAAAGTTGAAGCCACTCAACTTTGTAGAGATGCCACCAGGAGAAAAGCATGGTTAGATGCTTTAGCTGAATTCATTTTATATTAGCATAATTGAGATGACTGAAAAATGTATTTATTATTATGGGACAAAACAAATCATAACACAAACATCAGCATGGTTAATTCATGGAAAAATGACTAGCATCCCCTGATGATCTAGATCACCCTAGAGAAAACATAATATTGTTTTTGTTTCTACTTGAAGGTACAAACAACCTTATTATGTGTTGAAGTTTAATGATCTGATAATCCCAGTGTCCTATCAACCCACTAACCAGAAGTGCAATGAAAGTAATTCTCCAAGATGATGGGCGACTTCTTTAGAGTAAACAACTTCACTGGACATATAAGGGCATACATACACAACTTCTAGAAACAGCTGTGACTTAGGGCATTTCTGGGACTTCTAAGATGTTGCTGATAACAATCTGACAGCTGAAAAAGAAACTATAAATAACTGGTGTTGTTGTTGTTACTGTTTTTACTTAATTTTTTTTTTCATTTTACAAACCAACCCCAGTTCCCCCTCTCTCATCTTCTCCCATGCCCCTTCCCCCCCCATCCCAACCCCATCCACTCCATAGAGGGGGTAAGACCTACCTTGGGGAGTCAACAAAGTGTGGCATATCAAGTTGAGGCAGGAAAAAGCATCTCCCCCACCTCTAAACATGTCTCCATTGCTGGTGGGAATGCAAACCTGTGCAGCCACTGGCATGGTTTTTAATCTACTATCCAACACATTTTTCAGTTTGTTGTTCTCCAAAAGTCAGAAAAGACAAGGGTAAAGGAAGGTCCACAGGAAACTGATAAACAAGATATGTACAGCTAAATGTCGATTTTACTACCCATCCCTCAAGTCTCTGAGTCAGTTGGCCTCTCTGACCTGAGAACACTGAGCACATACCTTTCTAGAGAAGGGTAGATCAAACACTTTTGAATCACTGCTATACGAATATGTCCTCAGTTGGCCTTGGAGCCAAAATACTTCCAACTTTTCACTTTCTCTGTCCTTTGTAAAAGGAGACTGTGCTTTCATTTTCCAGACCGAAATAATCGCACAAAAACTATATAAACTACAACACTGTTTGGCCAATAACTCAGATACATTCCTAGCTAGCTGCCACATCTTAAATTAACCCAATTCTATTATTTTATATTTTACCACTGGTTCATAGTTTGTTACCTCACATTTTTCTTCATGGGCCACTACATGGCATCTGCCTGACTCCATCTTCTTTCTCCCTGCATTCAGTTTAGTTTTCCCGCCTAGCTATATTCTGCCCTTCCATAGGCCAAAGCAGTTTATTAACCAATGGTAATAAAATATATTTGTAGCATACAGAGGGGAATCCTTTCACCTTTAACTGTAATATATTTATGCTACTGTTATCACTTCCTAAAATTTAAATCATATATATATATATATACAAACATAAAGTGTAAACAAAAATCATTCATTGATTTAAATGCTCTCACATATTCAGTATCTTCCATGTAATGAAGAATGGAGATGAAACAGACAAAAACATTTCTTTCCTTAGTCCTGTATGTGTAATGTAATTAGAACTTTAAGGGATTTTAATTAATATAATAAAGCTGCCAGTCATTTTGAAGAATGTATGTTATTGTAGTTCAGTAAAGAGGTTAACCACACAATTAGTATTAATTTAATAGTTTAGGTACAGCTTAAGACTTGTGAAAAAAGGGGGATAGTTATGCCTACATAACAGTTAATCTATTTTAATAAAACAATAAATGGGTATACATCACTGAAAAGTAGCATCATAACATATCAACAGAAAGAAAAGTTGGAAAAGTGCTAGAATTGAACAGCACATTATAAAGGGAACTGAGGACCAAAATTAAGAGAGCCCAGGATAAAGAAATGTCTTAGTATAATAGTCCTTCCAACATAACCAAAGGATGCTGAGATATTTCGTGTGCACCAACAAAATGGGTAATTTAAAACATGAATGGAACAACATAATCTCACTGTCCCTTCCTTAAAAATGAATATGTCTTTACTATGCACTGTTTTTATACATAAATTAGTCCTTGAGTGTAATGAGTATCTAAGGGAATAAAATAAGGTTTTGAACAATTGTAACTGTTGGCCAGAAAGAGAATTTTAAAGTGAGGTACAATTGCATCAAGAGTTAACAAAAGTGATTTAAAACAAGCAAACAAAGACTCACAAAAATGCTTAAAGAAAAAGATACCATCATTCCCTTAACTAAAAAATAAACTTCCTGTGTAAGAAAAGAAGTTTTGAATATTTATAACACTATCACCTTCAATCTAATTTCTAAAGTATTAATTCAAATCTTATCATTTTTTGGTATACTGGTCATTTATAAGACTACTTTTCTTTACAGATCAAAATGATTTCTCTAGAAAAAAGATTTTTATCTAGTAAACAATTATTTGAAGGAAAATTAACTTAGAGGATAGTCTAGAAAGGAGCTAATGTGACTTAGCCGTGCACAAAAGGATATAGACATGAATAAAAGGTTTCATGTGCCCATTGAGGCCACTTTAGCTGCCATTCTGAAATATAAAATATTATAATTACTATAGCGACAGGCAGTATAGAATATCATGTTCTTAAGCAGTCATTCATTGTACAGCCTGATGAAATATATTGTCTGTCATTTTTAATTACTGATATTGGAGGTTCTTGTAGTCTGTTGAAAAAAGAATGTAGTTGATTTTTTTTCAGGTGAGTAAAATTGACTTAAATTTGTATGGCTCTGGAAAAGGAGTTTAGTACTATATTAATTCTCTTTTAAAGTTAGATGGTGATTTCAGTTCTTACATACAACCCATGAAAAACAAGATTTCACCATAAAACTATTCTTGCTCTGAAAACAAGAGATTTATAATTGGTCAAAGGGTTTCAAGTTAGTATCAGGTAATAGGAGATTAAAAAAAGCCAAGGATGTTTTCTGCACAGCTGTGTTTGTGACTGAGGGTTTGCTAAAGAATGGTCTATTGGAGACTTGCTACAAGAAGATAGCTAGAAAAGTCAGGAAGGAAGGCAAATGGAGTTTATGTAGTGTGGTCCAATGCCCTTCATCCTAGTAGAAAGTCTGGAATTACAAAAAAAGTGTGTGTTTGTAACTAGAACTTCAGATTGTAGAAAGGACATATGAGATGACCTAGATGACAAAATGTCACTGTAATAGAGCCAGTGTTCTCCAGAACTCAGAGAATGCTAGAATATGTGTATATGTATGTGTATGTATTTACATATATACATATGCATGCATGCATGTATATATGAATATGTATAGAAAATGGATTTATTAAAATGGTCCAGTTAACAAAACAACTGACTGACTATAAATGGAAAATATAGGAATCCAATAGTTGTTCAGTCTACAGGACTGGGTGTCTCAATTGGTCTTCAATAAAAGCTATAATCCTGAAGAAGTAGATTCTAATGCCAGTAAAGAAATGGACTTCCTAACATGATAAGAATAAACAGGGAAAGAACAAAAGATTCCTTGTTCTATGTCCTCGGATATGCTTCCTACCGAAGGTTTGGTTCATATTGGATCTGAATTGAAGGTATATCAAACTAAAATTCCTGTTTAGAAATAAATCTTCTCACTTCAAATTAAGAAGTAACACCTCACAGGTGTACCCTCCATTTGGAGGTTTTAATTAATTCAAGATATAGTCAAGCTGACTACCAAGAATAGACATCAAAGTTTCCATGTTAATTCTGAGGGCTGGCAGTTGCCCTAATTTCAGAATGGGTGCTGGCTTTGTTCAGTTATATTAACTGTCTATTTTTTTCAGTTGTGTAATAGATCCATGCATATTTGTGTTTAGTAAGTAACGTAAATTTTTACAGTAGATCAGCATGTCTTCCAATATCACCTGAAATCCAGTTATTTCTCTTTATCCTTCAGGGTGAGTGCACTAGATTCACAGTGATATAGCCATAAGAATTATAGAGAAGGGCATGTGCATAAATGCTCTGACTCAGGATTTATTGAGCCATACATGTCTGTTTCTAATGTATGCTCAAAAATGTCATTACTCATTTCTTTCTCCACATCTCATAGCGACTTATAGCTATTATATGATACTTAGAATGTTTGGGTCAATCAGTCTTTAACAAATGGAAACTTTAGTGTTTGCTTTGATTTTGCTCAGAATTTTATTAGGCCAAGTAAAAGCCATATATGTCACAAATGTACTGAACACTGCAAAAACATTACAGTGTTGAATCACTGTAAATGAACAAAGTGCTTAGCTTTGAGTCCCAGCTATACATTAAAAACGATTGAAAGTGCATGTATGTTCATACACATGCACAAATCTACCATCAGTTCTCCTCACGATAACTAAAATTGGATACAACCTGCCCATTATTACTTCATGGAAAAATATGCCTATATATGGAATAAAATATCACTCGACAATAAAAATGAATGTAGATAGAATACATAGTATAACATAGTTGGATATTGTCATACAATACTTATCATATATATTATATATTATTAATAGTTTTTACTGAATCATGAATTTTGGGTTTTTAGTTAATATCTTACATTTTAACTCTCTGATTTCATTAATTTGGAATGTCTTTCTTTGTCAGCTTATTTTAAAATTATCAATCATGTTTAATATTTTAAAAATCTAAGATTGTTGGGTTTTTATATTTTTTAACTTCACTAGGAAAATTAAAAAAACACTGATTATAAAACTAAAGGTGACATACAACAGTGATTATTATCTTTCCTATGGCTGCAACCCTTTAATACAGCCACTCATGTTGTTATGACCCCCAACCATAAAATTATTTTCATTGCTACTTATTAAGTGTAATTTTATAGCTGTAATTTTCTACTGTTAAGAATTGTCATGTAAATATCTGGCATGCAGAATATCTGATGTGCAATCCCTGTGAAAGTGACATTTGATTCCCTCAAAGGGGTCACAACCCACAGGTTGAGAACCATTGACATAGGAACCCGGGTTCATGTGCAAGAACAATTAATATTGTTGATGTCTGTATACTTCACAAAATAATCTATTGTATCAATGTAATTATTATAAAAATAAAATTGATATTACACAGAAATAGAATAAAAGACTTAAATTTATCTGAAAATAAAGGATAAACCCTGAACAAACAAATTGATGGTAGCAAAGGGAAAAGCTGGAGGTGACATGTGATGTGCTTTGCTGAGCCTCCAAAGCCAATGTAACTAAATAGAATAGCACAGGCATGGAAATTGAAATACAGAGACCAGGGGAGTGCAACAGAGGGTGAGGAAAAATTCAGTGTGTTTATATCTTTGTCATTCACATTTTTATGACTGAGGCACATATCATATAGGATAAACAGAGGGGGGGCATTTGCTTGGCTTCACAGTTTCAGGAATTCCACCTGTCATGTATGGGCTTTGTGGCTTTGTGTCCCAAGAAAAGCAGAACATCACAGAAGTGTGAGCTTGAGATGCTTACCTCATGGCATCTTGAAAGCATTCTTGGTCCAATTCCTTCAGTGAGACACCATCAAGTTTTTTCACAAACCAGTAATACCATCATATTATAAATCCATCAATTTGTTAACCCAGCTTTGACTGTAGGAACCTCAGAATCCAATGACCTCACAATGATTTTATATGCCTTCTGTAGCCTAAGTTTTCAACAGGAGCCTTTTGTGGATGCTTCATATCCACACCATAGCAACAATTACTTGAATATTATTAAAGTTGCCTAAACCCAACTTTGGGTAAAAAAAAAACCAAAAAACACTTCTTTCTGTCCTCCTTTTCCCCCTCCTCTTTTTCCTTCCCCTCTCAGTATATTGTCTTTCCTTCCTTTTATCTTTTTCTTTTATTTCTGCTATAATTACTACATTTCTGTCTTCCCTTTCCTCCCTCCAAACCTTCTCATATACCATTCCATATTCACCTTCTTATTTGAGGCCTTATTTTTCACTAAATATTATTGCATGTGTGTATGCAGTTTTATATACATATAGTTTTAAATATAACCTTTTCAGTCTGTAGTAACTTGTATATATGTTTTCAGGAGTGATATTTTGGCACTGGGAAACCAATTGGTGTGCTGTTCCTTGGGAAAGACCGTGTCTAGTGATGCCAGCTTTCCTTAATTGCCTCTTAGTGTAGGTTTTCCCCTATACATTTTGGAATACTCATTAGTATTTTTTTGTTCAGCTCATGTTTAGGCAAATAATGTAACATTTACCCTATTCTTTCTCACCAAGAAAACTTTCCTGTGCAGTCCATAGAGACCACTAAAGAAAACAGCAATCAAAATGCAAAATTTCATAGCTCAGTCTCAATGGATACATCTGTGAAAAAAAAATCTCTAATCTAAAGCTCAGGGATCACTGAGGAAGAGGGGCAGAAAAATTGCGGTGAATATGGGTCTCCTACTAATGTCAGAAACTACACCCATAGAGTCTGGCCAACGTGGAAGACATTTTTAATGAAATGTACTTGAACACTTGGAGATTCACACAACAGCAAAGGAAACCATACTCCTATAGTTTCCCGTGTACAGATAAAGAACCTAAATAAACCAAAAGCTCAAAACTTAGAAACTTCTAGGAGGAAGAAAACAGACGTGTTCCAGACAGTATTCTCAGAAAAGATACTCGGATATGATCCACGAACATAAGAAACGAGAGCATAATTGAGAAGCATTATGTATCAAATTACGATGCTACTGCAACACAATTGCAAGAGCCATCAGAGTGAAGAGAAACAAGGGGATGGGGTGAAGGTTTCCGAAGACACCTGAAAATGATAGTTAATATCCACAGCATACAAACCTGCTAGGGACTTGGTGTGGCTCAGTCCCAAATACGTGAAAGAAAAAATGAGGGTAGGCAAGGTTTAATCTTGAGTCACAGTTTCAGACCATGATGGCTTGGCTGCTTGTTCAGCTAGAATGCTCGGGGGCAGCAGGGTTCCATGGCATCAGGCAGAGGCTGCTCTCTACTTCCCGAGACATGCGGAAGTGGAACAACACAAGAGGCAAATGACAATCTACTACCCAGTTCTGTTCTCCACTAGGTCCCAGCTCCTACCTTTCACTACCTCTAAATAATCCATCATGTTATGAGCTCAGTAAGAGACTGGCTCATTCATTTTTTCAGAGACCTTATGAGGTCTAATTATCACCAGAAAACCCTTGCAGACACTCTCATAGGTGTGCTTCTCCGATTTTCTCGTGTTTTTTTTTCAACTCAGAATGAATGATGACCAACACAACAAGGAAATCAAACAAACAAAAGGCATATGAACAAATACTCTTTATTTTAAATTGAGTAAATAAAGAAATGATTGTCAGGCCCTGCACTGTGCATTCCCATGTAAGCTTGGATGCTGTGCTACAGGGTTTCAGGGCCTTTTCTGCTTAGACAAATAAAGTCTGCTTTTACATTGATGAGGTGAAACTGAGTCTATTCTTTCATTTTTCTTTGCTGATTTAGTTCACACAGTATCTACCTGTATCTTAGGCAACTGTTTCCACAACCTTGCTTTGGAGCATAATGTATCCATAGAGCTTTTTGCCCCTCTCAACTACAGTGTGGTAGCAATCCTTCTGCTGAGGGGCCCACAGGAGATATGTGTATCTTTGATATCAGGAAATAGCCTGCTAGTTTTGTCCCACAATATATAATCAAGCAGTTCCAAGGTCCAGCTGTAACACCTTCCTGCTGTAGGCCTTGGGGTGTCTAGGGAACCAAAAAAGCAGCAGGTAGTAGCAACTCTGGCGCTTAAGGCATGACTGCAGGCCTCACACTTAGCTGTGTACCCCAAAGCAGCCCTGTCAGCTTTAGGTTCTTAGTTCTGGTCAGGATACAGGTCTTGCTATCCATGATCTCATCTGGTTATGTAGTTGGAGTTCTGAGGACCCAGGAAGGAGCTGAGTAAGTTCATACATCTGGAAACATGCCCACACCTGGAAACGTAACTGTACATCCTGAGGTGTACTTTGGTCTCTCTTCCAGCTTCTCTAAGCAAGGCCCTGGGTTGGGGTGGATGGAGTCTAAAGTTCTAGGGCATCTAATCTACTGAGAAGCTAACCACCACCCCACACCCTCCATCACCACCCAGGCATTTTTCTCCATTATGACCCTGCAGTGATCTCATTGCTTATGAGACCCAGATGAAATGTCTTTACTGAAGAAAAAAAAAAGAAGAAAAACAGTTTGTGATAACTGGAAGAAATATTCCTTCCTTCCTACAAAAGTATGTATGCCATGGTTGCATAGCTATACAAATAACCTCTGGGTAGACAAATGCATCACCATCAAAAGAAACTAAGATGGCCCCAGTGCCTTTCCCCCAGAGAGATGAAAATATACAAATTGTGTAATGAATGATTCAAAGAAATTACCTAAACAAAGTCGAAAGAGTGGATACATCTACAAAACATTTCCAAACCTAGGACTTAGGGAATATTGCAGCACAAGGAGGTGGGAAGATTGTAAGAATTAGAAGATCAAAGAGTTTGCTCAGAGACAGAGTTCCCTGGTAATATAAAGTCTCACCAATACGATGGCCCAAAAGAGTGAACATGCAAAACTGGACAAAGAAAAGCCTGTTAGGCCTCAATGTACCCAATGAACTATAATAAGAATGATTTAAGTGAACTAATAATGCCAAAACTGCACATTTTGTTTTAGAAAGGAAATGGACATTTAAGCTAATGAAGCTCTTTGGATCCCAAGATAGATAAAGCCAAAGGCTATTTCAAACCATGTTACAATAAAACTATCAAAAATAATTAGTCACAGAGAAGAGATAGTCCCTAACTTGATCAGCAGCAATTTCAGCAGAAATCTTGCAAAGAAGGAAGGATACTCATTCAAAGTTAGGGGGTGGGGGAAGACTTGCAAACCAAGCATATTATCTACTGAAGCTGTCCTTCATAAATGAGGGGCAGACAATAGCATTCCAGATAGAGCTTGGTATTTTATCGCCAATAAACCTATCATGAAAGGTTGCTAAAAAGCACCAATGTGGAAATGAATATCTCTTGTAGAAGTAAATATATAATCCAAAACAGAACATCCCAATGTTGTACTATTCGTGGCCCTGTCAATTTTATTTGTAGAGGACTGCTGCAGTTAGAAATAAAATCAACAACAAGTACTTTAACTTTAATGGATATACTGTAATAAATAATTTCCCATGGTGAAGTATGGTAAGAGTAGCCTGGCACAGAGAACAGGGTTCAGATGTATCTTCTCATCTATGTCTGATGTAGGAGGGTCATCTGTCTATAATGATGTAGGAGGGTCAACTGTCTATAATGATTTAAGAGGGTCATCTGTCTATGTGTTACTTT
>LOEQ01007673.1:46125-71031 GCA_001685075.1 Bramus lutescens | reverse complement strand
ATACAATATATATCAATACATAACAAATGTTTTAAACAGAGGTAGAAGCATACTTGCATACAGTATTTAATATAATTTAACTTTGTATCAATATTCAAGAATAGATACCAATATAATTTTCTAAAAACAATAACTCACATATAGCAATCTATTATCCCATCACCAATTATCCCTCTTTTTTTTAAGAACACCCCTGAGCCTATAATATACCTCCCCTGTCCCTCAACCATATACCAATTATAACCAACCCCTAAGTGATGTCCCTAAGCCTGAGGGTAACTCTGCTGGGAGAGGGGACGTTGTCCTCTAAAATTGCTTCCAGCTATCATGGTGGCGACGTTCTTCTCAGGGGGTCCATGCACATGTGTATGAATGCATTAGTGACACATACACATATGACCACGCACATGTGTATGAATGCACTAGTGACACATACACATATGACCACGCACATGTGTATGAATGCATTAGTGACACATATGACAATGCACATGTGTGTGGATTCATTAGTGACATATATGACCATGCACATGTGTATGAATACATTAGTGACACATTTCATTTTGATTATGTTTGATAAAACACTGTTTGGAACCTCATATTGTGGTCTTTAAAACGTATAAATTTTATTGATAATTATGGAATTGACTTCAAGCTCAGTAAAATTAGAAAATGCTGCAGATATGCATGTAGCGTGAAGGTACTGAAAAAGTAAACAATTTGACAGGGCTGCTTTCTCTTTTTTGCTGTTTTCAAACAAGAATGAAGTAGCAGGGTCCAACCTCCTTCCAGCTCACACTGAAGAGCTGTAGGCAAGCAGCAGCTACCACAGGATAGCAATTAAAGCCCACACAATTCATTACCCCTTTTAACAGAGTTCTTTTGTTTTGCAGCACAAAGGGGAAAGACACCATGAATTGACACCCAGTCCCATATCACAGAAACTGTAAATTCTGTAGATTTATGTAGTAAGCTAGCATTTGGTGTCGGCTGAAAACTGTGCTCTGTTTTGACTCAGGCAATGTGAAGTCGGCTGGAGAATCAGCCTGCCTGCTTTCTCCAAATGCTGCCATTGTTCTTCCACCCCACAGCCTGACTTTGGTTATGTTTTAAAAACTATGTCATTTCTGACTTCAACTTTGAACAGAAACATGAATTTTCAGTCCTTTTTAATCCCCCCCACACTATTTCGATGAAATTAAATGCTTCCTCTCTAGGAAAAAATACAAATAGAAGAGGCTTGTCCAGTATCTAATTTTAAAACATTTAAATAAATCAATACCGTATGGATTTTCTTTCCCTTACAATATATATTTTAAGAATCTTGTCAAAGAAAATGTCTTACATTTTTTTTAACCTAAAACAAAATCCATCAAGGTATGTTCGCAGATGCTCAATATAGAGCACTTACTCCCCTCTCCAGGTGTCCAAGAGCTGCTGGGCCCTGTTATAAATCACCTGCTAAGGATACCTACTAGACTAGAGTGGAGTAGGGGCTGGTAGCTGGGAAAGAAGGAGCCTACAAATAATGATCATTTTGTCTGAATAAAGTTTATGAAATACCAAAGATAAGATACTACATAAAAAACAATCATTCCTAAAATTCCATGAAGCTTTAAAATAATAGAAAATATTTTAATAAAGCTTGCTTCTTTTAGGTGATTTTAATAATTGAAACATAATACAGAATCCCAATACGTCATTATGTTTAACTTTATAAGCAATGCTTCTTAGAAAAAATAGTAATAAAGGAACTTGACCAAGTCCATCTATACTCTCCTTCATTATTGGATTTGTGAGGTATTACAATGTCATCTTTCCTAGTTTGAAGATGGAAAGTATTCCCACCTTATAGTCCCAAGATATGAATTTACATTCAAAAACTACAAACTGTTTGTACAAATATACTCTGCATATGTATCATCCTTCTACTCTGTTTGTTGAAATGTTCAGTTAATGTGCAAAGCGTGTCTCTGAGAGAAGATAAACCATTGTATGTAATTAGGTTGAAAGGAGAAGTGGTAAACTTTGAAAGGGGGGTTACAGAGGTGACTCGTTCCTTTCTGTTTTTGCTGAGGACTCTAGTTTGGTTCCTTGCATCTAGATGACATCTCCAAACGGTTTGTAACTCCACTCTAAGGTATTCAACACCCTCTTCTGATCTCTTTGGGCACCAGCCAGGGAGATAACGCACATGTATATGGGAAGGCAAACATGAATACGTATAATTTTTAATAATCAAGGAGGAGTTAAGAGGCCAGAATTCTGACTCTCGCCATCCCAGGCAGGATATATTTTGTCTTTCTATCTCCCCGCTTTTAGGTGGGCCACCAAATAAACCTCATATTTCAGATTAAAAAAATAAACTCATTAAAAGTGCTTAGCTCAGTGCATGGCCTCTCAAACCCAATCATTATCATTGAGTAATAATTATTTGCTATCATGTTGGTCAATATTTGTGTCACTGAAGTTACAAACCTTGTTGAAATAAAGTAAGTAAGGAATATCCAATATTGAACTAAATATATTTATGTCTTACAGAAGTAGAATATTAGATGAAGGAAATTCAGTTCCAAGAATCTAAAATAATTCTGCTATTTTATAGGTAAGGTCACTGGGAACTGGAGAGACAGGTGTGTACATTGATGCTCATCACATGTAGTGTGAAGAAACTGACATTTGGAATGGAAGTTTGGCACCTGAATATGCATGGATTTCTCTTTTCTTTTGCTGCATGAAGGCAACAGAATGTCAAAAGTGATAGGCGTACAGGGTCTCTGTGCTCAGATCTCTAGGTTTTCAGAAGTCCCAGAAAGTATAGACACAATTACTAAATATCTATGTCTACACATCTTAGCTCAAACAGAAATACAGGATACCATACTTTCAGCTTGATATTGAATTCTTCAAAGTTGCTGCTCCTATGTGAGATTCATATCTGTTGCCTATTTAATTCCTACAAAGCAGCATGCAGGATAGCAGAACTATTATCACTGAAGCACACCACAGAGCCCCTGAAAACTTCAGACTTCCTTCCCTATTATACCATAAACAGAAAAGCTATATTTTATGGGTCACATTAGCCTGAAGCAAAATATAAACATGAAAATACAATTGTAAATTGAATATCTTACCTCACATATCATTATTTTGGAAACACAAGTACTTATAGAAATCCTTAAGTCTTTCTCAACTGGAAATGAATTTTCTAGGACAGTGGTGAAAATTGCTTTTTCATCTCTCTTGTTCAGCTGCTAATTCTTACAAGAAGTGTTCTTCCTAGTACTCAGCAAAATCAGTATTGTATTCACGATTACTATGGCTTCTGACATCTGCCCAAAAGTTCAGGCACCCCTGTAAACAAGAGGCCCTTCCTGGGGGGGGCAGTCCTTTTTGAGATAGCTGATTATTTCATCCACAGAAAATTGCCAATATATGACCATTTGTGGCTATATATAGGATTTAACCTAGCATTTCATCAAAAACTTATTGTGGGTTTCAAAGTTTGAGTCAAAATATGAGGTCAGAAGCACAAATCCTTCCAATGCAAAATTGTTGTTTTACTGACTTCAGAATATACCTTCTCATAGCAAGAGCCACTTCAGGGCAATGCCTTTTTTCCTCCTGATGAATACCACCATCAAATCCCCTAGGAATGATATTTGGTCCTTACTTCAAATGATGTCCATCAGTCCATTAAAGGATTTGATGTACAGACTGACAATGACATACTCTTGATACCAAAAAATTTTGAAATTAGGCACAAAAAATACTATAGTCAATCTTATCTGTGCTAGCATAACCACCAAATGGGGTATTATCTGTATGAAGAATTATTTAAATAGGACCCTGGTGTTAAATCTAAGCTTCTTATAGTAGAAATCCAACTTACTGTCTGACTCCTTTCAATTCTTCCGCACATTTTCCCTCTCCTCCCTGGTGTCAATGGCACCTTCCAATTTAGTAAACCAGTGAGTATAATTAATGAGATTTTCACTCTTCCTTCCAGACCATTAACAAAGGTGTTACATAAAGGCGGTCCTAGCACACAGTCCTGCATGTTCCCACTGGTTTCTTCCTCACAACTATACAGACTGCTCTACATTATCACCATTAATTTAGAATCCTTCAGCCAAAAGCAGTCACAGCTGGGACCATGTGTGGGATATATTTAAGGGGCCAGTAATGCATTAGGAAATTTCCATAATTTTAGTTTACCAGAGAGCTAAGAGTATGAAAATCCAGTTGATCTATCTTACAGATAAAACCTATCACTGCACATTAACCCTTCAATAAAATCCTGGAAAATTGCCATGGAGATATATATATATATATATATATATATATATATATATAGAGAGAGAGAGAGAGAGAGAGAGAGAGAGAGGGTATTTTATATTGTCCCTGCTTTGTCAAATCATAACATTGAACTCTGCATGTAGATTCAGTACTTTCCATAACACACTGGTACTGTCATGTCTTCTTATTTTCCACTGAAAACTCAAGAAAAGATTTTGAGAATGTTTTTGTTCAACAAATATTCGATGCGTCCTGCATGCCTGGCACTGCTCTGGGCATTGGACATAGCAGAATGAACAAACAAGTTAAAATATTTCTGCAAAAAGAAATTATGATGCAGAAATTATGAATAAGCAAGTGAATTGATAAATAGCATATCTGATGGTGTTAAGTGCCAGCTAGAAAAATAAAATGTGTTAATAAAGGATCAAGTAATTGATTGGAGAGAGAAATTATAACAGATGTTACTGAAAAACCTCTTTGTTGGGAGGATGAACAAAGAGCAAAGGCAGTGAGAGGATAAGCTACCTGGGTACTGGGGACCACAATTTCCTCCTTGAAAGACAAACGCCGATAACACAAATGAGGGAAGAACAAGCTAGTTGGCATTTGGGGACACCCAGAGTCAGCTAACACGGGTAAAAGACGAAGGTAGCAGGTGAGGTTATCTAAGCAAAAGGTTGAGGACTTGAACTAGACTGAGGCAGAAAGTTTGTCGATAAAGGAATATCACAAAATGCCTTGAAACAGTGTCTTCATCAGAGGTTTTGAGATGCTTGTGCATAGAACCACCTTGAGACAGAGACAATATGCAGATTCCAGTTCAGTGGGTCTGAGGCAGAGACATCAACTGAATATTTGAAAAGCCCTCACCATCTGTCAGTGCATCTCTTCTATGTAGAAGAAATTTCATCCTGTGCTTCTTTTTATTTTTTTTTTAGGGTAAAAGTCCAGAAAAGGATTTCCAGGGCAACCCAGTCACAACAAACTCATTATTAATGTCCGCATCAAGGCTAGCATCCCATTTTGATGACACTCATTGTATACATCCATGGCCAGCTGCAACCTCTCCATTTACTGATTGTAAACACATTTAGAATGGTAAGTTGACACATTAAAATGCAAGCCCTGTATATTCTACATTTATCTTCAAAGAAACGCATTTTCATATGAGTCATTTTTGATTTTATAAAATAATTTGTATTTGAAAAAATGCTTTAAAGAACGGAAGCATTCTCACATGTACCGTTGCAGTTTAACACTCCAATGTGGTCCAGATTAAGCAGGCAACATCAGCACGACTTCATAGCTAAGGAAAAATAGGGTTCAAGGTAGGTTTCAGACAGGTAGTTAATGCTAAAAATAGAATCTCGGGCCTCTTAGGCCCTAGACTAAAATGCTCCCCACTGCAATTCTCCATCTTCAGGTGCACTCCGCACAGAAAAAGGGGAGATGAAACTTGAGGATGCATGGTACTCTCTTAAAGAACCAGCATTTATGACATAAAAATACTTTAAAATACTCACTGTTGGTATTTTTTGTGATGCAAGGTGTTATTATTTGAAGCGATAGCAAATTTAGGAAGTAAAATATTACTGTTTTCAATTGCTCTGTCTCTCTTTTTCTCTCTCTTCACTTCTCTCCTCTCTATCTTCTCTCTAAATACACATACAAATACATATTTCATAATTATGTCAATATGGAGGAGTACTTCTAACCAATTTGCCACCTCACAGAGGTGTTGTAAAGATTAATTAAGCTTAATTAAGTGAATTATTTGAAAGCACAGGCACAATCAAGTGACTAGGCATTGTTGGTATTTGCTTTCCAGATGAGGTTTAAGTTAAAAAGACAATCATTAGTAAATAATACATTGCTGAAAATCATTCCAACTATAGACAAATCCACTTCGAACTCAAGATAATACACCAGACCATTTTAGCCATAATCAAATATAACAAGTAAGCAGAAACTTGCTATGATGTTAAGAATAATGTTCAAGATGAGAGTTTGTTTGCAGAGTGTCTGTGTTCCCATTGTGTCTTTATTCTCCTCTCTTCCACCATACTACTATTTAGCTCTTCTTCCTATTCTGGACATTGCATTTTTCATCACACACAACCAAGCTCATTCAGCAGAAGTCTCCGTGAGGGCAACATTGTGTTCAGCACATTAGACATCATTTTAAAAGTTCCATTTATTTTTTTCTTGAATGTGGTTTTGTTGAAAAAGTTTTCATTTCAAACGTCAAAATGTATGAAAGACATTTAGCAAAACTGTAGCTTTTCCACCTGGAGATAAGAAAACTTGATTTTCTAGAACACTTTCTAATGCCTGTCAGCATCATTTAAGGCATTTCCATGTAAATGTTTTCACATATCCTCTTTCGTTTGGCTAACTTTGTTGTCAATTCCACTTGCCTAACTCTGAGAATTCATTTTAAACATGCATTTAAAGAAAAATAGATCAATGTTAATGACTGTTTGTTATTGACAGCAGTACATTTGGAGGGGAGTTTTTAGTAGTATCAAGGCTCCAGCATACTATTCAGTTATTTTAAGAAATGTAATACATATCTAACTAATATAGGCCTAATACATTTAATTTCATGCATCAAAGTCCAAGAACTGGAGTGGAGGATATCCATGAGAAAAACGAAACAGTTTGTGTGCATGTCTCTGGTCTTGGGATGTTTATGTTCCTACTCCTTGTGTTTATGAGAAATAAATCAATGATTGGTTAGTTTGTTGGCTTGATTTTAAAAAAATGGTTTGAGGGCTGATACTTTTTTCTATGATTTCTTCTAAGGCATAGTAAAGTAGGTTTTGCAGAATATGAAAGGTATTCTCTACTTTTTATTAAAATTATGAAGCTTTATTATTTATTTATTACTTCTGAAAAGGGTAGCACTGGACATATTTTCTTTCTTAGAATAAAAACCACTTTCTAAGTTTATTATCAATGTACGTCATAGTTCAGTAGGATTTTTTAAAATTAGTAATCTTTATAGTGTTTTAATTACTGTTAATTGTTAATAATTATAGGAAAGCAGGGTATCAAAGATTTCATTTAAATATCTCTATCACATTCAATTAATTGATGTGAACGTTTTCTTCTCACATTCTTGTCTCTTATTTGCTAAAGGAGAAAGCAAGAGGAGATAGACGACTGCAACACATTGCACAGTCAATCCCATAGTCAAAAGTGCACTCTGTCTCATAGTGACTATATAATGTTAGGATTCAGAACTTCAGCTTCTAGGCCTTTGAAGAGAAATACTAAAGTCACATTGCAAGCTGATTTGACAATGAGAGAGTGTTTGCTTTGTATAGAAGCAAAGCTTCTACTGAATGTTGCAGATTAATGCCTAGAAGATATACGCCAGGACTGAAGGGAGAGGTAAGGTCAACAAAAGACTGGATTAGCCTGAGAGCACACACCCATTGCACATACTTGCCACTTATGGCAGGGTATCAATGATCACCCAATTTGATATACATGAATGAGTGCAATATAAAAACGGATAGTTAAGCAGGAATGAGGAATGCAGTAAATTAGTCAAGAAAATACTTAACAGGCGACATGTTTCTCTTTCCTCTAAAATTGACAGGATGTCTCAAATGGATCACAAGACTGAGTTCTGAATGAATCACTATCCAACACCTCTTTTCTTGATTAATATATTTATAAGCTTAATGCAATCTTTGTTGGCATGAGCCCATAATAGAAATTTGAAAACATCCTCAGCAGCCAGTTTTCTTCAATGTTGCTTGTTTCCCTAGTTAGTGTAGCCATTTTTGCATTACAGATGCTTGTCATCAATCGTAAGTGAAATATTTAGTCTGCAACTGAAGAAAATGTATATATGGATAGAGAAACCATCTTGGAAAGCTTGATGTTTGGAAAAAAAAACAATGTGCCATATTAGCATCTTAATTCAGTGAAGTAGTTGGATCCTTACCAGTTAATGATTATGTCATCCACCTTCCCTTCCACATTGCAAAAGCTTAACTGGCATTTCTGTATTTTCTGGTGCGTGCATGTGTGTGTGTGCATGTATTGCATGTTTGTGTATGTGTGTGTGCATGTGCATGTAGGTATTTCTACATGTGTGTGTGTTTTGTTGTTTTTAAACTATTTCAGCTTTTACTAAAATGCCTGACCTTTATGAATCACAAATGTCTTTCAACTAACAGTCTTGTTTTTTGTTTTTTTGGACTGGCATCCTATCTTACCAATCATGTCTCTTCCACTTCCCCCTTTTCAAGTAATAATAACACCGCTTAAACCAGGAGACATGATGGGCCCTTCTCATCAACCAGTCACCAATTCAGGTCAATTCCCAGTCTTATTTGGACTTTTATAAAATCTATCATAGTCTATGGCTTTAATTTGGGCTGTACTAATTTCCTGCTTGCACTGTGTCAAGTTCTTCTGACCCAATCAGATTGTCTGTTTCCTCATCATTCCACAAGAAATTCCTGTCATGGTTTTAGGTGAGCCCAGAAGACAGCACTACCCAATATGAACTTTGAGGCCTGGATGACAATTCCCAATGTGCCATAAAAGGTAAGTATTTTGTCTAAATAAAATAGACAGACCTGCATTTAAGGGGGGGTCATTATTTGCAATATTGTTAAATATTAACAAAATATTTCAAATATTCAGCAAGCCAATAATATTTAGAATTCTTAGTAAGAAGGCATTCATAAGAGTTTTAAAACTAAAATGAAAGACCATACACACACACGTGCGTACACATGAAAACCTAGGATGCATGGATAGACAATGGAGAAGAGTGCTGGTTGGATTTTGTCAAGTTGACAGAAACTCTAGTAACCTGGGAAGGGAGCCCAACTTGTCTCCATCGAATGACTTGTAGGGATTTCTGCTGGGCATTTTTCTTAAGTAATGACTGGCCTGGCATGGGATGACTCAGCTGCCTGTGGGTGGTGCCACCCTGAGGCAGACAGGTCTGGGTTGCATAAAAAGGCAGGCTGACATTCCTCCGTGGTTTCAGCTTTACTTTCAGACTCAATGGGAAGATGCTAATTCTCCGAGGACAGAGTCTTGCACAGAGCAGAGAATGTAGCTCTCTTCCATCTGTGCAGACTGAGCATGGCTGTGGATTTCCTACCCTCAACTACCTTAGCACTGAGGTAAAATAATACTGACTGTCTGCATTCAGACAAAACAAAGGGCTTCACATAGTCACCAGCATGTAGTAAGTCTCATGTTTGTGTCTCACCCCTTGCTTTGCATTTTGTGGTATTTCTACGGTGGGAAAGGGGGCCATGGTAAATGAGGCAGCGGGAAGCGTCTTAACAGAGATTGATAATGATTCCAAAGTTCTATGTCACCAAAAATCAAGAACCCCTCTGCTCACTTGGGGGGGGGGCGTGTAACGGCAAATCTGAAAAACTTTTCATTGTTTTTGTTATTAAACATAATAATCAAAAACCTTATTGGGTTGTTTGTGGGCTACATGTTTAGACCCCAAATACACTATTAATCCTGCATGTTTAAACTTGACAAAACAAACAATACCCAAGTATTTTAAGTTGTTAGTTTTCTAACATTATATGTATTTCAAGAAAAATATTATGTTTCTATGATTCTGCAAAGAGTAAAAATAGATTTTTTCTCTACCCTTTTAAAATCAGTAGTATCAGATAGTGCCCAATGAACTACAAAACTAAAGTTTGTTAGTTGTTTTGCCGATCAAAGTTTAAAAAAATCAGCCTAATTCCACATAATTAACTTTTGACCTACTAGCATTAGTGAAAACTTAAATGTTCAAACATATTAAACACTTAACTATGGCAAAGGAACACTAGTTGGCTGGCTTTCACAATGTATAACAATAAAGTTCACATAGATCTGGTGGAAAGAGCATGGATTGTAGTGTCAGAGAAAAACTGTGTAATGCCTGGCTAGCCTCACACCAGTTGTGACAGCTAAAATCTTTTGACGCTTTGAGTCTCAGCTTTCACAGCTATAAATTGTAGAAGATATGATTTCTTATCGGTGTATCCAGATGAGAGTCAAGTGAAAGGATGTATCAAAAGTTCTGTTCACTCTGCTTGGTAGATAACAGATTCTTGGTTATTTTAGTAAAGAAGGGAGGAGAGTAAAATATATAAAATTTATTATTCTTATGTGTAAGCATACCTCTACACATAAAAGGAAGGAGATATTAAGGCACACTGTATTCTTCATGGAAGAATGTAGATGCTTTGGATGTTTGGCTTAATCTTGTTGTTGTTGCTTAAAACTTTATTATTTTCTGTGCCTTAGTATTTGCCTGCATGTATGTATGAGCATCAGGTGTGCGTCTGGTGCCTGCAGAGGCTAAGGGAAGGCACTGAATACCCTGGATCTGGAGTTACAAAAGGTTGTGAGCCATCAAAAGGGTGCTAGACCCGGAACCCAGACCTTTTACAACAATAGCAAGTGCTTTTTAAGTGATGAACCATGTCTCTAGTCCTCAAGTCTTACATTTCAAACAGAGTTGTGATCTAATGTTCAAAATCAAAAGCATGACCACCCCAGAAATAGAAGGCTTTAACGTTTTATCCATAAGTCTAGTTTGACAAATGGCTTCCTTTTACTAAGATGATTACACTTTAGACTTGATCTTTCTGGCTAGAAGTATAATTGATTCCTGCCTTCAGAACTTGCGTATATCGAATCTCACTGTATTTAGCCTGAGAATGGCTCCACTCTATCACTCTGCAGGATTGAATGTGCACAAGAGTAGTGCACAAGGNTTGTTGGGCAACAGGGTAGCGACACACTAGTGCCTTTTGCATCCTTTGTGTATTTGACCAGAAAGTAAGGCTGAATACAGTGTTTGCTGCATTTTGCGAGATGGTTTCTTCTTTTACTTCTGGCTTTCAATTTCACCTATATTCTTTTCTTCAAGGATAGAAACAACTTTTAGATTATTTTAATATTTCTATAATATGGTAAATGGCAGCTGTGTTTTAAGCATTGGAAGGCATCCTGGAGCAAGGCCCATAGATTTACCCCAGAGAGCTCATTCTCAGGGTGGCCTAAACCTTCTAGGAATCCTAATGCCTCTTTTCTTCTGCCAAAGCTCTGTGTGCCTCTCCTCTTCTGGGAGAATGGAGCTCAGGTGCCAAAGGGAACAGTAAATATACCCAGAAGCTAATTTGCATTGTAAACCAATTCAGCTTGCATCATTTGTTAAAAGCAACCCTCCCTCCCCACACCCACAACTCCCTGAGAACTCCCTCAGGTTTTCATCATGCACTGCCAGAGGTAATTTACTCAAGAGAAAGGGCTTCTTGGTAGCTAAAGAGAAATAGAACTTGACTTTTCTATTTCTTTGAGGGACCATTTCCTCTTCTATTACTGTGGTGGGCTTTCACTCTAAGTAAGGTCTACTTTGTAGAGCTGTGGTTTCTAGAAAACAATGACTAGAAAAGGATTCAATATCATTCCAAACATATTCAAATCACACTTTTCATTTCAGATTCGTTAAGTGCTAAAATTTGAAGGCAGCTATTTTTTTTAACTTTGTTGTTTTTTTCAAAAACTATTAAGGAGTGAATATTGTTTATGCATATACATGTGAAAGGGGAGATAAATCCAGAAAACCATTTCTTCCATTCATAAGTATAAGAGCACACATACTAAAGGCAGACTTAAACCATTCTACTCACTATAAATGTCTAATGTTTATATTAATCCTTTTTATTCTAATCATCTCTCTCTTCATGTGCTACTATAAACATCCGTTTTCTTTGTGCTTTTCCTCAGGAGTAATGAAATTCCTTGGCAAACACATTTGCTAGTCCTCGTATTTATACACAATAGTCACCATTTTTACACATTTTACACAGAAATCAATCAATCGTCATTTAAATGCAGCATCCTCATGATGTTTACACATTTACAGTACATTTCAACCAAGCCCAATAAAAATTCATCCAAAGTTCTCTCCCAGCTGTAATTACAATAACAAGGGTCATTTCCACCCATTACACGTTACACAGAAACATGGGAAGGTAGGGAAGGTTTGAGATCTCACTACTCAAAAGAAGAATGTTTCTTAGATTCTAACTGCAGTTTCAAACAAGCAGATGATTCGACCTCTAGGAGGTTCAACACTTTCTTCAGCCTGCAGGTTCAGTAGAGAAAAGACAGAGAAATAAACAAGTATTGAAATCTCCCAAGGAAATGCCCTTGCTAGCCATGTGAATTCATACCTGTCATTAAAAAGATCATTTCCTGGTCATGACAGTGCTTGGCTCAATGACACAGCGACTCATAGCATTTATTTTCTAATCCTAAATCTCATCAGAGACAATGAGAGACACCCAGATGACTAATAGATTTCAGACATAAAACAATGAAACATTTCTTGCTCATGATTTTTATGGTAAAGGTTCTTTTCTTTGTTGAACCTATTTTCCTTGTGAATTTGTTGACAGAAAAGTTAAAGTTAAAAATTCTGTTTCGTGTGTGTGTGTGTGTGTGTGTGTGAAGTTTTGCCTTGTGAAGTTTTGTTCTCGTTTGTGATAGATTTGAAAATGTTGTTTACCTGATTGGTGAAATCATTGTTATTCTTGAAATAAGAGCACATTTTAAAGATACTTAAACAGGTTTTCCTTACTAACCTCCCAAGGGTGAGTGTGCTGCGTGTTAGCTTGCCTTTGTATTTGCTGCAGTGCTCGGGCTAATGCAGAGATTCTTCTCTCTCTTGCCCTCTAGTGCAGCTTGTCAATATGACATTGCACATCCCTCACGCCTCCTTTAGAATGTTTGTCGGTTTGATGCAACGACATGACTTTGTTTGAGCTTGTTGTCCATATACAAGCCGCTGCAGACAATTGCAAAAGCTAATGAAATAAAACCAGGAGCACTGTGAGGCTTCACAGAACAGAGCAGGCACGTATCCATGCCAAGGAGCTTCTAAAAAGTACTGCTGCTTTCTTAGGGAAAAGAAAAAGAAATGATTGAAAGGAAACCCTGAGTTTAGATTCACATGTAAGGATGGAGACAGCCAAAAAGCATGCTTTCTGGGAACCCAGCCCCCCTTTGTTGTCATATGCCCAGCAAAACTATTGCACACAAGTAAAGTTTAAAAATGATTTATTGTTTCTTTAGGGGTGAAAATTCCCTGTTTAAATACTACAAGCATATTTTAGGGATATCATTGATACTTGAATACTAGTAAATAATGTAACAGATTATTTTGTTTTCTTTTTTTCACTTCCCTTTGTATTTCAAATCTGTACCCATCAGTAACAACAGAAGACATTAACATCAGTATTAATACCAATGAAACACACACACACACACACACACACACACCCTATTGTGATGGGGTAAGGAACTCAAACTATGTCACTTCTGTGTCCCAAACTAAGTCAACCATTGATCTTATTTTTGGTAATGATATGAATAAAATTCACTAGATTATGTAATAAATTACATGAAACCAAAATATGTATTAGTGAAGAAAGTTGCTGTGAGCTAATTATGGTTGCAGTCCAACACTATAGCATTAGTTCTGCATAATCCATTTCATTTCTTAAAACAGCAAATTGGGAAGGTAGTGAAAGATGCACCACAGAATAGCGATCATGTCACTAAGAGCTTCAGTTCTGAATTGCTCCACCAGTGTGCTCTTGAGGCAACTATACTTAAACACATGGAAAGTTTCAATGTGTTTATTAAATTATAATGTAGTCTGAATTCACTGCCTGTAGCCAAAGACCCAAGTATCATGGAGATCTTGTACCAAGAAGACTATTTTTTCATAGACCAGCACCCAGTACATACATTGTTGTTTTGAAAGAGAACCAGAATAAAAGCAATTTCAAGGTATTTTAATAAAATTAACGTACATTAGTATAATGAATTACTATGCTCGAAGCATATCCTAATATGCAAGGAATTCTAAAAGCTCTGAGACGCAACGCTGCTGGGAAGAGCTTGGATTCTGGCTGCTTGTCTGACCCTGAATGCTGCACTGATGCTCAAATCTAGAAGCTAATGTAGGCCATACTTTCACTGTAAATAAAATGATCAGTGTAAGAAGCTTAAAATAAAACATGATTCCAGTGTTTCTATGTAAAACTATTCTATCACCCTTGCTTCATGACCCAGAATTGGGGATGTAAATAATTTACAATAATATAAGTGAGATATCACCAGGTGTGTATGCACCCAGATAATTTTAGGTTCAAAATGAGAGACAAACCCAAAATGAGTTGCGGAAAAGAGAGACTACTGGAACAAAAATAGAAGATACTCAGTTTCTGGCGGCTCTTTTTTTTTTTTTCAAACTTTTATTTCTCCACTTTTTAAAATTCGCCATACTGGACTGATGCTAATATTCGGGCAAACAATCAGCCCTCTTTATAAAAACTCACTTTAATTTTCTGTATTCAAGTATTACAATCATAAAGATAAGCAAATTATACAATTGGTCACTATTTATGTATATTATAAACATTTCAGCGAATAGGAACCTTTTATCTGTCGAGTAGACCAAATATACAATTATGTACTTCTCAATGTATATATTTTTCCAAGACTTCTTGACTATTAGTTGTGGAAGTCTATTAAGTTAACAAGCTCAAAGCGTGAATAAGATCTCTTTCCCATCACAAGAAGGCCTCTGCATTCATTCAAGACTTTTATATATTTTCTAAGATCGTGTCATGTTATAATTGTATTTTTCATAGCAGCCAAATAAAACCAAGTCAAGAATAATTTCTTTTGTACATATATATGATAATGCATATTTTTTATATCACAACAGTCTTTTTTCTGTTTTTACATGGAATAAATATTTTTTACTGTTGAACTAGAAATTAGGATTTGCATCTATAAAGCTTTTGATTATGATAGGGGTACAGGAGATGATATGGAAACCAAATAGTACTATAATTCATATGATGATTTTATTTTTTGAACAAAGTGATAATAAAACTATGATAACAATTACAACTTTCATGGATTTATATTTGTTTATTATATATATATATATATATGAAGATGAAGAACATGAAATTAAGGCAAAAAATAAGCACAAGCACCATCATTTGTTAGTTTATAGAAATAACTCTGCTGCTTTGGTGTAGGAGGTCCTTCTGTCTATGTGTGGCTTTTATTGGTTAATAATAATCTGCTTTGGACTGTTGGTAGGGTAGAACTTAGGTAAGCCAGGAAGGCAGAACTAAATACCGGGAGGAAGAAAGCAGAGTAAGTGAGCAGCCATGGATCTGCCACCAGAGTAAGACATGCTGCCAAAGCTTAGCTGGTAAGCCACTACCACGTGGCGATACACAGATTATTAGAAATGGGGTAAACTCAGATGTAAGAGTTAGCCAATAAGAAGTTAGAGCTAATGATCCTAGCAGTTATTTAATTAATACAGTTTCTGTGTAGTTATTTTGGGGCTAAACTATCAGGAAGGCCGGGATTAACAAGCAGGCCCTCTCCTCCTACACTGCTTCAAAATCCAGAAATACAAATGGATGTATGTTTGAGCACATGCATACATATATTGCAAAGGCATTTGATATTGATGTCTATATTATCCATTATTCACATAGAGTAAGGAATATAGGGGAAAAGCAGTGGGGAAACTGGCTTAAACATCAAGAATAATTCATTTATAATATTAACACTTGTTCATATTAAGTGAGGTGTGTCTATATGTGCTGTATATGTATCATAAAAATCTACTTTAACAGAACCTCAGCAGTAATAATTTTATTTTAGTCACTGTTCTATGGTATCCTATAAAACATAAAGCTAACAAATAATGGTAGAATTGCTGAGAACAGTGATTCATGGTTCTTCTCTTCTCATATCCACTTTCTCACCTATCCATAGTGAGTATCCATATGGCAAACATGTTCAAAGGGGCAATTTGGAGACTATTAATTCTAGTCTTCAGCTTCCACTGTATGAAGGTTGAGAGCCTGGATCAGAAACATTAAGACATATTGATGGCCCTTTCTCCAACACATGTAGAATGAGACTTAACATGTCTCATGTTTCATATTACAGACAGTGAGCTAGACTTTACATGATGCTGTGGGGCACTGTTCAGCTGCTGAGACTTCTCAATTCATTTTCTCCCCAGAGAATAGAAAAGACAGCTCATAAGCATCAAAATTTTGCACTTTAGGCCCTAATTCATGCATGTTTTGAGTATATACAATAATGAAATAAAACCAGGGGCTAATTATAACAAATATAACAAGTATTCATCTAATTGACAGAACACTAAGTTACTGTCACCTGTGAGAACTAGCTACTAAGCTAAAATTGGTATCTCTAGAACAGAGAAACTACTCTCATTCTGATCAGTCAAGGCACAGTTCCAACTCCTAATTCATTATGTTGATGCATAATTAATTTTATGGAATTTATAATAATATAATTTAAATTTCCATATGTGTTTATAATTAAAATTCCAAAACCAAAAAGAGGTATGCAAGAAGACTAAATTCAGAATACTCTTTGACTTATTCCTATAAAAGAGCAAAAAAATGACTGGGGATTCCCTTCTAATGGTGACAGAACTCTGACTTTAAAAACATTAATGACAGCATACTAACGTGTTAAGTGAATGAAAGCCCAACCCTGTCTGTTGCCATAGGATATTTAGTATTGTGGCCATTGTGCAAAGAAGGCAGTGGTCTGTGCCTGTTTATTTGTATGTCATACACAAATAAAATACTTTACCTATTGTTATACTTAAAGTATTCATCTATAAGCTAACTAACCTATGCTATAAGTTAGAAAATTTTATTTCCTAAAATTAATTCTAAGAAAGTGTTAAATAGCCCTTTATAAGAGAGCTATCCTGTAAAAGACAGCAGGTAAAACTAAATTCTGTACAAATCAGAAAACATAGCTGCTTTTTTTTCAGATAAAACAATGCAGGAAAATAAAAGCTTCATTTCTCCCTATTATCAAAAGAGGAGGAGGAGGAGGAGAGAGAGAAAGGGAGAGAGAGAGAGAGAGAGAGAGAGAGAGAGAGAGAGAGAGGAAGGGGGAGGGAGACGGAAAAAAGGCAATTAAGCTAATGCAAGTTGGGTGTCACAAGGTTATAGATATTTCAAGAGCTGAGCAATTTACCGTCTGGAAAAGGAGAGGAACTCTTGCATAAAATGTCCCCAGTTCAGATTTATTATGCTTTTAGTTGTGTTATATGTGATACAATTAGCAGGAGGTGCCAATAAGGCATTCTCTCAAGGACGTGGTCATCCCATGCCATCTGTTATTAATTGCATTGTCCTTTCCACATCCAGCTAGAGGGGAGAAAGTTCTTTGAGAAACTCCTGCAAATTCTCACCACACAATGACTGGAATGTGAAAATACTTAAACAAAGAAGAAAGGACCGGACAGATCTCTAAACTGCCCACCAGGAGTTCAAAGAGAGAGAGAAGTTGTGATAAAATCTGTTGCTGGAATTGTTTTTTTTTTTCCCTGTCATTAAATTCTACTGCATCAATAGCTTTTCAAGCAAAAAAAAAATTCTGAAATGGAAAGTGAATAATTATGCTATTCTTCTCTATGCTAAAGATGATAGCAACTCTGTACAGAACTCACAAAGATTAGAGCTTTAAATAGGTTTTTAAAAATAAAATCACAACACAGAGATTAGAATTTGACTGAGAGGGTTTTTTATTTAGTTGTGGTTTTTATTGTTGTTTTGTCATTTGTGGTGATTCAAATTAGTCTTAAGAATTGATCTTTGATATCAATAGTCCTATAAATATTCAAATGATTTCTCAATTTGGCAATTACATTCACAAATATCTCAAATATGAATCCTCAAAGAATGCTGATAAATACAAATAGCTATTCCAACAATTTAAATTAATTCCAGAATCACTAGCTTCCTTTTATCCTTCTGCGCTGAATGCTCTCTTCTGTAACTTCCAAACCTCTGTGAGACTGGCAATTGCTCCAAACCTTGCTGTTCCCTTTCTCTGATTCTAAGACTGGATGGAGGCTCAGAAGCCACTCAGTGAAACTCGGAAGCACTAAGAGTATTGTCTGAAATATTTTAATGGCTAGTCATTCAACAATATTCTTAAAACACAACACTTAATTCTGCTGAGGAGAAAAAACAAGTATTTTGCAGAAAACTACCAGAATTCAGCTGTTACTTTCCTGGAATAAAAACAAGTGGTACGTAATTAAACCAACTATAGTTCATCTTACTGCTAAATTACCTACCTTTTCTTATGCATTAAGTTGTACTAAATTCAAGCATGTTTGGGTGTGTGTGAGTGTTTGTGAGTGTGTGTGTGTTTCTGTGTGTGTGTTTGTGTGTTCAAGCTGGGTGAGGTGAAATAATACCTTGTTATAAGAGCTTTCTTGTAGCTAATAAAATATAGATTGAGAAACATTTTCTCCCTTTGATTATACTTCTAAATTACAAAAGCAACCTATGCCAATAACATATTGCTACATTAAAAATCTGCAGAGAAACTTTGTATTAAAAAGAATAATAAATCATTTTGAAATTTGGTTACAATTGATTCGTTTTGCTGAAAAAGATTACCCATGTACCAGCATCCCCAGAAGCTGCCATCATTTGTGTGCTGAGCAGACTTTTCTGTTTGTATTAATTATCTTCATCTTTCTCATTTGTGGGTTCTTTCAAGCCACGTGTTAGTTTTCCTTCATCTAAAAAAAGGTGGTTTTTTTTTGCAATTCCAGTCATTGCATATTTTGAAATTTTAAGAATGACTTGATGGTTCAATTTCAAGATTAAATAAAATATCCAAAACACTACCTTAGTGAATATAACAGATACAGAAGTTTCTGTTCTCATAGCCTGTGTTTTTGATCTAGTTAATCAGATTGGATGCCAAAATCACTTTATATTATTATATTTCAAATTTCAGAGAATGAATATTTTAATTATTTAGCATTATTAAAGATGATAAAGAATATAAGAAAAAACATACTGATGAACATATCATTTAATCTGCTATTACATTAATGTGGTCTAAATAATAACTTTTTGTCACAGGCTGTGCAAAAATTAATCAAAATACCAAACTGCTAAATCTCCTTAATTTCATTTCTTCCTTTCCTCCTCTCACATCATGTTATTTGGTACTCTCTTTAGTTGACAGCAGAGCCAAGGATATATCTGTAGAGTCCCAAAAGTGAATTAGTATAGACTGAACAAGAATGTCTCCTAGGGGAAGATTCACATTAGAGCAATAATCTTATGCATTATTTTCTTAAAGACCTCACCTTTAGGCCTTTGTCACAGAGCAACCAAATCTTAGGATCTAGAAACAGTTCATGGAATGCCCCCCTCAACACACACATACACACACACACACACACACAAACACACACACACACACTCACACACATTGAATGAATGCAAGTATCTCCTCATGGCAAAACAAACAATTGATAGAAAAAATAAACTGTCTCTGTCTCCAGCGGGGGGGAAAATGTTGTATAAGAACAAGGACTGGACCTACAACTCAGAGGAAAAAGAGATCAATCCGTCAATTAACACAGAACAGAGCAAGCAAAATAATGGACCACTGTGAGTGTGCCACACAGGAATTGAGGGGAAGACCTCTCTGTTAACACAGAATAGAACAAGCTACTCTGCAGCAGGATTACAGAGATGAACAAAAGTGAAAGAGATCATGTCCCCATTGCTAACCTTATCCATACACAGAACCCTGATCATAATTCCTTACACACTAACCCCTCACTCTAACCTCAATATAAATGCCAACCTCCTGGTTCCCAACACTGATTTCCCAAACAGATGTCAGACATTAGCCACTGGCCTCAGCTGCCATCAATATTAATCAGCTAATCTTAACATTAACAAAACATATGCATCTTAAGGACAAGCTCGTGCTGCTGCTATGTAAAGGACAATTACCAGCCAGTTCAAATAATTGGGATGATGTCAGTACATCCATTACAAACCATAAAAATCTTATTTTACAAAAGATGGTTCTCCTGGATTAATAGGAAATGACTGTAATTTAGAGTTTGCATCCTAAAATGCCTTAAAACATGGTAATGTATTACAGTGAAGCATTATGTCCACTCTTAGGTGAGCATGAATACTTTCTGTTGTTAAGGATAATTTCTTAGTATCAAAACTAGCTCAGTTACTTATTTACCAATGCTTACTATATATTTGTATCTATTTTTAACCATTTCAGACAAGGGAAGTTTATATGCATGGGAGCTGTGTTTCACTGCTATGTTGCATGGGTTTGATAATACTTGTATTACTACATACATGTTCCAGATTAAAATAATTCTGAAAAATTTACAATAAAAGAGTCTAAGAAAAATTAAATCATATAGTAGTACAAGATGCATATTTTGCTTGATTGAATTCTGTCAACAAAATATCCTGGCTTCCACCTTGTTTCTGGTCTAACTTGTCTGAGTCCACATTTTCAAGTGGCTGTCAAGTTCTCTAAATGCTGTGTATTTCCTTTCCTTTACGTACTCCTGCATATAACTCCATGGACAATTAAATATTTATAAGCACTTCTGTGGTTACCGCTGGAAGGGCAATGCTAATCATAGTAAATTATTTCCTCTCATGATGAAACGTGAACCATGCCTGATGCAGCACTCAGACAGAAGCCTTAGCAGTTAGACTAAAGAAATAATTCTCCTTATTAGAAGTCAAAAATGTAGCACAATTACAAACAATTATACTCATTTATATAAAAATATATAACAAATATTGCATAAGGTTGATATACTGCATTGGGTTACATTATTTTCAAGATAATTGAAGCTTTTACTATCAGCGAACTTGAAGCAATTCATGGTCTACAGAAAGAACATTTAAAATAAATGTAGTCCTGATATCTGTCATAGAGAATGTCAAAGTTACATAATTATAGAGCTACTAAGGACAGTAAAAGAAATAAGCAACTATCAGAACAGCACAAGAGAAGAGAGTCTATCAGATAATGTAACATTAAATATTGAGGAGCGAATAATTCAATGTTGGGTATTTTTTACAGGGATGCAATGAAAATAAAAAGTCTATTCACCTCGGCACTGATGACTAAAATGATTACAGCCATGTACAGCTTGTTGGGGTAAAAATGAGTTTATTGGGGTTACTAACAGGAGTGTGGATCACCAGTGGTTCTTTGGTCATGGTGAAAACTAAAATGCCTATACCAATTGTAGATGATAACATAAAACCTAAAACCCTCAGGGACTTAATAAACTCCTGACCACCAGAGTCTCTCACTACAATGCTCATTGGTTATATATGCTTGATGAGGGGTCCTAGTGAGTCTACTGGTTTCCTAGAAAGAGGCTTGTAACATTCATTAGTTTCCCATATCTTATAAGTTTCTGTCTTTCGTACAGCTTCAGTTTAGAGAAAATATTCACAGATATACAGCACTAAGGATGGGGGATGACAAATGATGAGGTTGTAGTAAATTGATAAATATTCAATAGACTTATTCTAGCTCCAGAGAAATTTTTTAAATCAAAACAAGATTTTTAAATAAAATGAAGGTCAAATAAAAAGGACAGAGTGAAGATGCTCTGGGGTTCTCGGCACAGTGAGGATTAGACCTCCTATTGTTTTAACTTATGCTAAAAATGAAGCTCCAATTACCAGAGTGATAATTGAGAATTGGTTTTACCCATAAGCATTGCAAGAGTCATTAAAAATAGCCATAGTCAGGATGCTAGCGATACTAATGCTGACTGCGGGCAGAGAGAAAGCTAACTGGTTATTTACACAATGTGACACCCGTACCCCCGGATCTAAGTACTAGATGGCTGAGAAGTGAAGCAGATACACTGTGACTTTAATGGTGCTTTCTCAGGAAAACAGAAGTTTTTCACCCTTTTCTTTATAGAAGGAATCTGATTTCATATTCACCTATACAAATGCAAAGGGATAGAAAACTTAAAAATTCCTAAAGCAAGAAAGTATGGATTATATAACAGCCCACAACTCCTGGCAGATATTCCAATAAAGGTTCTACTCCTGGAATACACTTTTTAAAGAAAAAAAACATGATATATATCATTATCTACCTATCTATCTGTCTGTCTGTCTATCTATCTATGATGTAACATATTTCTTTCCTCTCAAACTAGTGGCTTCCAGAGAGAAATATCCAGAGTAGTACCATTTCTCAGATAATAATTAGCTGGCTCAAATATTTTAATGCTTCAAATATTTATTAATTAACATGTTTAATAAAAATCAGATTTTATATATTATACTGAGTTATATAACAATTAGTCTAATATCCTGAATTAAGTTAGGTATCAGAAATTCTTTAAGAATAATATAGAGGGAAGTGATATCATGGATGTTTCTTGTAAGTGCACATTTATCATGCCAAATGTCTTATGCAAACAGCGGATTAAAACTAGTGAGAAATTCTTATACTACAGTGAACAACTAGAGGAATATATTTACCTGTCTTGTTTTCTGAACTCTGGCAAAGTATCTCATAGTAGCACACGTATGTTTTCTCAAGAATATAAGGATACAGAGCTAGCTGACAGGAGACTGACTCAAATATAACCTAGCTAACTATCTTCTAAGACTGAAAATCACCAGATTTTACACTGCCAGGGTCTATACTGTGCCCCTAAATTTGCCAGAACACATTTAAAAAACACAAAAAAACTTCTGACTTTCCACACTGTTATGATAAAAGGAAGATTAAACGCCTAGTTCACAGCAGAACTGTGACAGCATGATTCATATATCCTTGAAGTAGACATGGAATTAGCCTAGGAAAGGATACAATTAAGCAAATGCCAAATCTGTTGTCAACTAACTGGGCAATTAAACCGAGTTTGTGATTAGTATTCATCTGTCTGCACTACTCAGTCATTTCATCTCAAACTTGTGCTTTCACTGAAGTCTGTGGACTCCTTAGCAGGCGATTTATATTGCTTGGGTGTTTCTTTTTGAAGCGTTCCTTCACTTATTCGGTTGTGACACTTACTGAAGCCTAGTTATATGCATGACAAAGTACTCATCCACAGGCATAGAGAACTTACGAATACAGTAATCAAAGATCCACTCTGTGTGGAAGGTAGAGTCTAGTTAATACAGTAAGAAAATCCTAATTCTGGTTATAAATGTGGATGCTCACTTAACCATATTGAACTCACACCTCCCTAGGTTTAAAGGATACCTTACAGCGAACAGATAAAGAAGAGAAATTACTTCCTCTTCCTCTTTAAAAAGAAAAACAGAAATCATGAATAGGTGAAAAATGGGGTTAGTGTAAGAAAGGGATTATATAAATACTTATAGTTTTGAATGGAAGCCTAGTTGTCCATTCCCTATGAATTTGAGAGCCTGTGAACTGGTCCCACTGGGCTGGTTGAGGCTCAAATGGTAGAATAGGCTGAAAATAAAGATGAGCTGAACACCTACAGATAAGCTGCTGCAGTTACTCAGACTTTCATTAATCAGTTGCTGGTAATGTATAAAGAAGGAGAAATTACAGGTGTTTAAAGACAAAATGTAAATAAATTCTTAATACAAAAGAAAAAATAAATTAAACCAGAGGTCAAAAATCTATAGCTTATATATTTTAGACTAAAAGGCAAATAAATTAAATATAATAAATTAGGAATAAAACAATAACAAAGTAAGGAAATTCTTGTCAAACAAGAAAGAGTTTGTATCTATAGAAAAATACTCTCTTTCTGATCACATCCTTGCTATTGTGACCCCACATTTTTTTTCTGTTGAACAACACAATATTATACTTGGTGAAAATAGATCAAAATTTTACTCATAGTTGTCTGGCAATGAGATGAGAGTCAAGAAAACAAATCAATTAGACTAGATATAATCCAACAGAAAAAAGTGGACATCAAATTGTTGGCAGAGGCTCAACCTGGACTCAAAATAATTTTACAGAAACTATATCATTTAAAACACTACTTGGCCAATAGCTTAAGTATGTTTCTGGATAGCTGTTATATCTTAAATTAACTCATTTCCATTAATCTGTGAATCACCATGAGGTTGTGGCCTATGGGCAGTTTCAGCAGGCTCCAGTGGAGGCATCTGTCTCCTGCAGCAGCTATATGGCTTCTCCCTTTCTCTGCCTTCTTTCTCCCAGCATTCAGTTTAGATCTCCCCCCACCCTGCCATAGTGCTATTCTGTCCTATCACAGGCCAAAGCATCTTCTTTAGTCATTAACCAATAAAAGCAACACATATACAAAACAACTCCCGACATAAGGTATATCTATTATTCTCACATTATTATAGTGTACAATTATATATAATATTTATATTTAAACTAGTCAACATTGTTACATGTGATATTATGAGAAATTCTGTCTTGAACAGATTTTTGTCTGTTTGTTTGTTTTGAATTTTTTTTTCTTTTTTATGAGAGATCACTTTATTATTATTATTAAAATTTTCCTCCTCCTGCCTACCTCTCAATTCCCTCCACCTCCCCCACCCCCCTCCATTTCCAGTCCAAAGAGCAGTCAGGGTTCCCTGCTCTGTGGGAAGCCCAAGGTCCTCCCTCCCCCATCGAGGTCTAGGAAGGTGAGCATCCAAACAGACT
>LOEQ01007673.1:29474-44215 GCA_001685075.1 Bramus lutescens | reverse complement strand
AATCCCCTTGATCTCCTCATGATGTCTTATTGCTATTGCTAGAACTTCAAGCACTATGTTGAAGAGATATGGTGAGAGTGGACAGCCTTGTCTTGTTTCCTGAACAGATTTATAATATACTGTATTGTGTTAATAGTCTATGTCTTTAATAAACATAGAAACTGTGTAAACAAGTGAAAACTTGGGGAAAGTAGAGTTGTCATTGAGAAATATTAATTTTTATGTCTATAAGATAATCTTCATCAACCAATTTAACTCTAATTATAGGCTGATATACACAGTTTGTGTAGATATGGAATCTCATTAAATAAGAATTATTTTTCATTAGTGATTAACATGTCATTAATAATATAGAACTGTCCAGATGAATTTTTCCTAGGTTATATGTAAAGGGGTTTGTATGAAATATGACCTCTTATTGGTGTTTGAATTATGATTTTGTTAGCCTTAATATATGTCCTAAAGAAAAGTATTCCCAGAAAGGTCATTCAACCTCAAAGTAAAAAACCATATGTTCTCTCTCATATGTGCATCATGCCCTATAATGTGCATGTTTATGTGCATAGACAAATATATGCATGAATGTAGTATAATATATAGAATAAATAACAAGAAAGGATACTGTTGGGTGATGGGAAAGTGTAGAATGAAGGCAAACGATTCATAGGAAGAAGATATAAGCTAATTATTTTTCTAGTATTAACTGTCATTTATTTTTTATTTTCTTTCTTTCTATTTGCCTTTTTGTAGTAGATGAGCATATTAAATGGTAATTGATAGTAAAAGTATAAAATTGAAAGTGAAACATCACAGCTTCAGATTTATTATTCTAACTGTACAGAAATTCATTGTGATGTATAGACTTTGGGTCTTCACGAGTATGTGTTTAGATGTTATCCTGATGTAGCTGTACAATTTGCCTTTTCTTAACAGCACAATGATTAAAACATGAAATAAATATGTTCTCAATAATTACAGCTTATAACATATATCTTGGTATTAATACAAGTAATAGAAGTGTTTTGCATTGAGCCACTAAATGTAATGATTAAGCAGCTAACCAACAGATATTTAAAGATGGTAATACAACCCTTCTAACAAACAAAGTACAGGTAACTAACACACACACACATACAGTCTTAGGGAGTGATATATGTATATAATCTCACATGCATATTTATAAAGAGTATGAGTGTAAAAATGTACATACCATACAAGTATGCACACATATATAGGTGATATGTATACATGTGTATGTATATGTAATGATTCTCAATGTTTTGAAAAATATACTAAAAATTAAACCGTCACACTACAAGGTGGACTTTACAAGAAGTTTGCCTATTAAAGTTAATATTCTAAACTAGAAATAATTCAGTAAAATTAATCTTATTATTAAGTTAAGAAGAAAATCTCTCCAAAATGATGAATATTTTCTTCACTAGAATTATTACTCTTGGTAATGAACAGTGTTATATGAAAATGAGGATTTAATATGTAACCAATTAGTAAAAATTTAAGTCAATTACCAAACACAATTTTCCATGTTAAACATTAATTAAATTTTGAAGTATTTTTTAATAAATTTAATATAGAAAATGTGAATTAAAAGAAAAGGGCAATTTAACCTATTAATCAAAATAATGTTTATCATTACATATACATAGTTTTGCACAAAATGCACTTTGCATAGTAAATTATTTGTTCATTATTTTAAGAGATAATTTACTATTTGGAGTTATAATAACATTTTGTGCATTATAAAATTAGATACTTTAAAATCAATGTTTACTTGACAAACGACCAAATATATGGAGCACTATGATACAAAAATAGAAAATTAAAGTCTGAGAGCACACACACATTTAATGTGTACATTCAAGTCATTCAAGTTACTGAAAAAAAAATATGATGAGCGTGTTAAAATCAGGGTAAGGGACAGAGACTGTGTTTCTAATATCACTGCTTGGAGCCATGAACATACAGATGTATGCAACTGCACATGAAAATCCACACAATTACACTTATGAATTGCAAAGCCTATGAACATACTTCTAACTTTGTAGGTAAAGGCAAGAGGACCCAAATTTATTCAGAGACATCCTAGTCTCACAGGACAGAACAAGGTACATGAGACTCAGTATCACAAACCCAAATGGAAAGAAATGGAGGCGTGAGGAGGGAAAGAAGAAGAGGAGGAGGAAGAAAAAGAAATTATTTTGGGTGTTCTTCGCCATACGGATTCTGCTTTAATAGACCACTAGGCAGGCCTAGTGAGATGGTGAATTCTAGAAACAAACAAAACATGTTTTGTAATTCCTAGCAAAGAAATCACTGCTTATTATTAATCAGTTGTTCAAATCTGCTCGTATAAACTGCATTGCAGAGTATTTTCATACTCCAAAGCACTGTTAGAAAACAATAAATCATGAAGTCAATAAACAATAATAAAGCAGAGCGACAAGGCAGGTAGTGCCCAGAAAACAAGCGGTACCTTTGTGTGTCTGTGATCCAAGGAACAAGATAGGTGAAGATGTCACATTGACAACTTTGATAGGAAGGGACCTGAGGCTCTGTGTTGTAGGGGTAAAGGAAGAGAAAAAGTCATTCCTATCATCCTTCTTTCCCACACTTCAAGATCTGGAGTACAATTGGGAGGGGAAAACCACTGTTTTACTGAAGGAGAATCTTGGGTTTTGAACATTACATTTCATTTTACAGTCCAATGATCCAAATCCTGCTGGCTACCATAGTGTTTTATGTTTGTTGGTCAATTTTAATTTAATTCCTGCTAGCGAGTTTACTTCAGCAGATTTAAAATACTTTAGAAATTATTAGTTCCTCCTGGGAGATTAATGATAATTAAGTTTTCAGTCTAAACACAATTTAATACGGGAAACTAGTTGACTTTAGTAAAATACAGAAAATAAATTATTAAGTATTGGATTAAGTGAATGCACACTGGGCAGGTAAATATCCTGTACTCTTAACAAGCAATATTCAAATACTATACAATACTTTACTTATTTGGAACTTTAGGGCCAGGACTTAGAAATGTGACCGCTAATGATGGTTAGCACTAAAATGTTGTAGAATCTAAGCAGAGGATGGAAAACGCAGCTTCTGAATACAGTATGATTGAATGTTTAATTCTAATGAAGTGCAAGTATAATAATAAAGGCTTGTTTATTTAATACTGATAGTAAGTTTCCTAACAAAAGTAACAGAAATTTGTTACTTTAGAAAGAAATGAATGATAGAACTGAAAGAAAAAGAAGTGTAGATGATAAATATTTTTCTTGGCAATTTCCTAGAGATCATTAAAGTAAAACAGGTAATATATATGATCATAAATCAGTTCTGGGATAGGAAACTCTATTTTTGATGTTTTTACACTTGAAAACTTTAGAATATGTTATCATATTCCAACTTTCTAAGTCAAAGAGCATGTCCATGGTGGTTATATGATCTATGGTGGTATCAGGTTTGTATCACATTCCTTATGTATTTTAAATTTCCTTTATAATTTCTGGTTTAACTACTCTTGGATGCAAGCACATATGTATGTGTTAAAGAAACAAGAAAGCAAATAAAATTAAAATTTTGGAATTTCATCTGTTTTTAATAATCAGATACATTTTAAATTAGGTAAGTCAGCTACAATTAGCGGCAAAATATAGATTTTGGTATTCAAATGTAATTAAGATTAACTTTAGGAAATGTTGACATAAATCTTATCAAAAGAATTACATTATGGCAAGTTATACTGCTGAAAATCTGAGGTACCTATGTGTGGATCATGAGAGGAAAACAACTTTGAAGTTGAGCCTGATTAAGTTTTCTTTACAGAAAATTTACTTAATGGAATATAAATTGGAGCAAATGATTTGCTAACTGATATATTTTTGTAGTTTTATCACAAAATAAAAGTTGAAAACAAAACGCAATCATTCTCCTCTATTTATGAATACACCTAAGGTGAGAGGATTAGTGTGAAGCTCTGAATTATATTAGATAAATACGATTGTATAAAAATCTGCCTCTTCAATTAGCCATGGCCAAGGCATGTTGAAACAGGTCAAGTCGGTGTTGAGTATAGAATGAGTTACACCTAGAAAACACACTTTTAAGCAAATGTTATGTTCTTTATTATCTTCTAAATGATTTCAGACCTAAAGTCTTCACAGACTATAGGAATTGGTGTCAGAATTCATTATTTTATTATACAAATATAGGTACCTTAACATAGTTATTATAAAGAGCAACCTTTCTCCATTGTTTCAAAATCTATACTTTATAACAAATTGTGTTCCTGAGAAACTGAGATGTTGCCTTGATTTTTAAAATTACATTTATTCGTGTGTGTGTGTACGTATGTAGATGTAAATGTGCATGTGTACACATGTATGGGAGGATTCACATGAAACATGTACATGTAGAGGTCAGAAACCACATGTAGAAGTGAATTCTCACCTTCCATTACATCGGTTCCTCAGAGCAGGTCATAGGGCTTGCTCAGAAGTGCCTATTCCTGCTACTCCATAACACTGATCATCCTTTCCTCCATTTTTGAAGTCTTTATTTTGATCTACTTTTTTCAAAAGTCATGAAAATTCTGTGTTGATTACAGTAATATTTTATTAATTCACAACATCTTTGAGAATAAGCCTTTCCTTCCAACTTTCTAGTCTTGGCTTCTTTTGGAATTCTTATTTTCCTGTTTTATAATCATTATCAACAAAGAAAGAAAACCCAATACATGGTTTGAAATTACGTTAATCTATTCACCACTGAATCTTTAATTCATCAATAATAATTTTCCTTTATCCATACAAGTCGCCTTTATTGTCCTTCAGCTGTTATTCTCAGTTTTCTAAGTAGCTGACCTGCATAGGTTTAATGAATTTATTCCAATATTTTTCACATTATGTAGCTAAAAGCCTATGAGATGCTTCAGCAGAAAAAATACTCACAAACACATCAGATGACCTGAGATCAATCCCAGAGTCCCCTGGTATAAAGAGTCAACTGATTTCTGAATCTTTCACTTGATATCACAACAAGGTTGCACACCTGAACATAAAAATCACACATTTAATATGCATACAATGGCAATAAATAAATTTTTTAAAAACTACTTTTAAGTTCATTGTCCAAATACTTGTTTTTCCCCACTGTGGAAGTGACATTAATAATTATACATAAGATTATTTTAAGGTTTCCAATTATACAACGATTATAAGGAAATTATCAGTTACATAGTTTTCTTTCATATCTTGGAATGTAGTTTCTATTGCTTGTGTTAATAATATTTATATACTTTCAAAAGAATGATTCATTGAAGTGTTAGTAATAAAAATTTAGTCATACCTGAACAATACTTGCTAATATGGCTTCTTTGTGACATTCCACAATGGGCCTTTCAATGCTGTTTATCATATTAAGAAGATATTTAATTTCTAGTTGCCAAATGGCTTCATTTTATTTTAATTAATTGACACTGAGTATAGTTGAAAGTGCTTTTTTCCTCTGTTAAACAGAACATAAAACCTCTTTTATTCTCCTAAAATTGGGAATTCTAATTTCACTTAGAAATTTTGTGTTCAGAATTTGTGACAGAAACCAGCCCATACTCAATGTCTTCATTAGCTTTTAGTGCTAAGTTAATTTTGTACCAGAGAAAGCATTTGAAGATGCTATTGTGTTTGTAAAACTCACCCCTCTATGACTGGGAAGGTTTATATGTGTTTAAGTGTGTACTCAAATTAATTAGTTATGGGATCACTCAAACTTTCTACTTTAACCTTCCTTTTATCAGTTATAGGTAAATAAAAATGTGTTCACTTCTTCAACATGATCCAATAAAGGATTAGACCAACTTTCATGACATTCTTTGAACTTCTGAAGTCTCTAGGTATGCTTCGCTTCCATCTTCAGGGTATTTGTATTTTTTCTACCTGTTTTGTTAAATTATCTATGCAGAGATTTATGAATTTTTCTAATATATCAAATTCACTGTTTCTGCAGATTCTCTTCATTGTCTACTTATCTGACTTGCCACTTTTTACAGTATATCCAGTATTAACTCCTATCGTTTTAATATTATACCATCAACTTTCCTTTAGCTAACTATTTTTAATCTTTATAGAATACTTAGGTATTATTTTTGTTCAGATTTTCCCAATCCTTATAAATATTTTCATCTATAAGAAAGCTTATAAGTATGATTTTTATACATCATACTTATTTTGATTTGTGGAATTTTTCTCATCTTATAGTAGAAATAAATTCAAATATCAATTAAGATGTGTTGTGTGACTAATGATCACTAGGACAGTTGTTTTATAAGACTCTATGAAGGTAGCGTAGATACCAAAATTATAAGAAGGCTTCTGAACATTATTTCTGCAAATATGATTTGACAAATTGTTTCGGTGTCTTCCCTTTGAAGCTCCAGAAGCATAAATAGGCAAGCATACTTTTCAGTGAATTCTTTGTATGCCATATCCAGTTTTCTCCTTTTAAAACATCTTTTGTCTCATTCTGGCAATTCATTCATTCTTTTATAGGTGTGTGGTTGTTAAACTTCTTTATTTCTATGCATTAGCATTTCGTAGTAATTTTACATTTTCAAGTTCACTTTATCATTTTTAGCTTTTTATCATTATTTTTGCTATGTCCTTTTATAAAGACTTTATTCAACTCTCTCTGTCTCTCTCACTGAGTGTGTGTGTGTGTGTGTGTGTGTGTGTGTGTGTGCGTGGCCCATAATTTATGTCTCTAGTATGATGAGAAAGTACAGCTGTGTGGGGGAAGATTCCCTCATCAGTCCTACATTTTATGAGTTCAGTGGATGGAACTCAGGATGCTAGGCTAGTGAGCAGATTAGCTATCTATCCAGTCCATCTTTACTCATTTTGATCTCTTTGAGGACAGTAGAATATTTCAATAGTGTTTACAACACACCCAGCATCTGCAGCTCTGCTTTCATATCTGGTTTTGCTGTTTTCTCTTTGTTTTCTTTTATTTACTTATCTTCCTTGTCACCGCTTATAGGATATGACATATTGTGCTAGGAAAAATATGTTCTGGAATAGCCTAGGCTCTACAAAGCTGTCTTTATCAAGAGGAATTTTATTTTCTGTTGTTGTGCTCACATGGGGTGACAAAAACCTACTGAGGCATATCAGAGCCACCTAAGCGAAGAACTGTAAACTAGAAAACCACTTGACTTTCTGAAAACTTGTCTCTGTGTCACACAGACTGATTTCTCAGTTGAAAGTCTTCAAAACCCTTCTGAGAGCATGCACAAGGAGTAACAGTGGCCTGCATACCCATGAGTCTTTCAAAAGTGCCTTTCAGACACTCGAATAACATAACTTCTTGTTGAAATTTGAATTTATTACTAGGAAATAGTTTAGTCTCATATCTCTGGGATTTGGTCTATGTCAAACTTTAAGTTCACAGACTCTTTACTACAATATTAAACATCTAGACAATAGAGCACCATTATTACAGTGAGGCCAGAAATTCAGAGAAAATTTTAAGTTAATAAAATATATAGAAAACCTGTGTTTGTCAATGATTAGTGATAGCAATTCTCTCTTGTAATCAATAGCCATGTAGGTACAGGATATGAGAAGCTGCAATCTAAACTCCAGAAGGAAACTGTAATATTCTGGGTCTTTAAGAGACAAGCCATACCCACTCCCTACCTCCTTGCAGCCTCTTCCCCACTCTCTTCTCTTCCTGTCCCCTCTCTGGGAGAGGCAGTTTCTGCCTCTCTCCCCACTTCTCCACCTCCTTTTCCCCCATCTCTCTTTCCCCTTCTCCTTTCTCTTTCTCTCTTTCTCTCTCTCTCTCCCCCACTTCTCCCCTTTTTCCTTCCCCTCCATAACCCATCTAATAAATATCTAACTTTACTTTACATGGTGTGTCTGTCTGTCTCTCTCACCTGTCTGCCACAGTCACATGGAGCCTGCAGTGTGGTCTTATGCACCATCCCTGCTTGAGACCCTGGAAGCTTGGAGCAAACCCATCTGCATGGTGTGCCTATCTGACTGCCCCTTGTTCACCCACCGCACACATGGCTAGCTACCAGGGATGCCCAGGGGACCTGCCACCTTGGTTTGTGAGGACCTGCAGCAAATCCATAACAGAAACAATCCAAAGTTTGAAATTATATAAAATAAAAAAACAGCCCAAAAGGATAGAAAAAAATAGGACAAAGAACTAAATGAATGGGTAGGACAAAGACTGTTGCCTTTAAATGGATTTTTAAATATTTTAGGTGGTCATATTACACACATGATACCAATAAACATACCAACTATGTGGACTAAAGGCAAAGGACTCAATCCTACACAAAGAACTGCAGCTGATTAAGTTGTGAGCATGTCCTCCTAAAGAAAGGGCACGCCAATGACTGGCCAGTGACAAATGGTGAATCCTGAAAATGAACTTACAAGTAACATGGATTTAGCAGGCTATATTGAGAAATATATATTATATTCATATTTAGGATAATATATACACATATATCAATGCATGCAATGACAATTAATGAAAATGGAGGCTATGAATTTTAAGGAGAGTGAGAAGAGATTTATGAGATTGTGTAGTGTTGACAGAGGATTCTGTCCCACTCATCCTACAGTCATTCATTCACAAAGAAACACACAGAGGTCTTCATTAATTATAAATTCATTACCATGTTAGCTCAGGCTACTTATTAACTCTTATAACTTACGTTAACCTATAATCCTTGTTGTGTTAGCTACTTGGCTTGGTACGTTTTATCAGGAAGGCATTCTCATCTTGCTTCCTATGTGTCTGAATTACAACTGCAGACTGAGCCTTTGCTCTTCCCAGAATTCTCCTATTCGGGTTGTCTCCTATACTTCCTACCTGTCTACTGGCCAATCAGCATTTTATTAAACTAGTAAAACTTAAAAAAAAAACTATACAGGGTACAAGACCATTGTCCCACAGTACTTCGCCCCCCCCCTTTGTTCAAAACAAGAACATTGAATCTAATCTCCTTTGTGTAGCTTTCCTTCTGACCATTATCCATAACAACTTGTAACCAAAACTCCAAACAACAACAAAAATCCAGAATCCAATTTTTAGTAATCCAGGCATAGTTTTCCAGGCTACTTCCTGCTAATTGGGGGTGCTGATAATCTTAAGGGGACCTAAAGAAAATTTAAAATTATGATCGAGTTTTTATTGGAGTACTCTTTGAGGCTTAATCATCTCAGCCAGCAGTCTTGAAGCTGTTCTGGGTATAGAACTCAGACATCTGGGCTATCTGCTCCTATCGGAGATTTCTTAGGGGGTCTTCATTGACCAGACCTGATTTTTCTAGCCTATAATGAATCAACAACCTCTCATTTCCTGTAGAAACAAAAGCAAAATCTCTTCTCCAAAGTAACATATCTTTTCACTTAAATTTTAAAGTCAAGTCATTTTCAAAATACGTATGTTGGATTTACCCAGCAACATCTATAATCAAATGTCTTTCACCAGCTGTTGTTCTTTCCTCAGCCATAAAACAATTCAAAGACAACACAATAATGCACAGTATCCAAATTCTCTGTGTATTTTCCATCTGTATGTGACTTATTTTAAAGTCTATTTTTTTCCTTTAATTTTTGTTGTTTTGAGACAGGGTTTCTCTGTGTATTATTGGCTGTCCTGAAACTTACTCTGTAGACTAGGCTATCCTTGAACTCACAGAAATATGCCTGCCTCTACCTCAAAAGTTCTGGGATTAAGGTGTGTGCCACCACACCCAACTTCTCCTTTTCTTTTTTTTTTAAGGACTTTATCCTTTTTTCTTTTCTCTCCCAAGCCTATATATATATATTGTTAAACACACTATAAACTGTTTGGGGTTTTTTTTATCTAAATCTATCTTTACTGTATATCTCTCTTTGTCTGACCATGTGAGTCTTTAATTTGCTAAGCAATATGGTTAGAATAAAGCCATGGCATTGCTGGCTAGATATACAACATTCCTTAGTGTTCTGAGAGTCTAGCCTCATGGCAGAGGTACTGGCTGGAGCCATGTTTATTGTCAGAACTCTATGGAGTTTCAAGGTCCCTGCCACCACCAAAAGCCTGCAGTTGGCTATTCATCAACACTATTTAAATGTTTTGTGCTGGGGCCTCTTAAAAGAGCTGCAAGATTTTTGCAGCTAAACTGAGTCAGGAAATCTCTCTTAAAGAAGACACACTTGCCTTTAGCAAACAGCCCACATGGAAAAAAATGGTTCCACCAAAAAGCCATGATTAACTCTGTACTTTTTGTAAAAAGAATTCCTTCCCAAACTCTCTCAGGATTTATTTGAATGTAGTTGTCCATGTTGCCATTTGTTGATTGAGGTTTCTGTCCTGCCTGGTCCTGCAGTTGTTCAGTCCCAAAGAAACACAGAGAGGTCTTTATTAATTTTAAACTGGTTGCCATATTAGCTCAGGCTTCTTATTAACTCTTATAACTTACATTAACCCACAATTCTTGTCTATGTTAGCCACATGGCTTGGTACCTTTTATCAGCAAGGCATTCCTATTGTGTCTGGATTGCAACTGCAGACTGAGCCTTTCTTCTTCCCAGAATTCTCCTATTCTGGTTGCCCCACCTATACTTCCTGCCTGGCTACTGGCCAATCAGTATTTTCTTAAACCAGGACAGATTGCAAAACTTCACAAGGTATAAGACCATTGTCCCACAAGAATATAGAGGGAAGAAAGGGAAGGAAGAAATGTTACAATTAAATTGCTATATTAAAAATAAAAATGAATTATTTTCAGACAAAAATTATCTTTTTCAAAGTGTAAAAATCATTAGAAAGGAGACTCTAATGTTCACTGAATTGTTTAGCCTAGAATCTCAATTCTGGAAGTTATTGCCATAGACATAAAGAGAACATAACGCAACTGGACAAGAGCCTGGTATCTACTGCAACCCTGACACTGAAAACTAATAACACAAATTTTCCTCAGTGAAGAGAATCCAGTCATAGTGAATCCACCACAAAGATGGACTGGGTGATCCCAATTTCTTCTGACTCATAAACTAGGTGGAGATTTTAACTGTAATTCACTTGTGTTGTGCTTTGCTTAATATGTCTGAGAAGACTAAACTCAAACTTTCTACTACCCAGACTTCAAGGTCTTTAAATTCAAGATGATTAGTTCAGTGCCATGATATGACTGATTATTAAGTTTGTCTCCAGGAACCCTGGCCCTTCCTTATACTTTTTTCCATCTACATTTTAACTTAAAACTAATAATAGCTGGGCAGTAGTGGTGCATGATTTTAATCCCAGCACTTGGGAGACAGAGGCAGGCAGATCTCTGTGAGTTTGAGGCCAGCCTAGTCTAAAAGAGCGAGTTCCAGGACAGGCACCAAAACTACAGAGAAACTTTGTCTCAAAAACAAAAACAAAAAAACTAACAGTAGCATGTAAGCAAGGGAGTTCCCTCTTATTCATAAAGGTCTGGTATATGCTCTCAGTACAGGTGCTCAACAGAGTCAATCATATGGTTAAATGAAACAAATTTGTTTCACAGCTTAGCAAGCTGGGCTTCTTCAGCATCATTCATTCATTGTAATTCACATTCATGATTCTAAGTTAGTCTACTTTCCTCAATATAAATATGAAAGGAATAAAATTATGTAACAATTAATTAAGCAATTGTAATTGCTTGGTGTTTGTGTCCCATTCTTTTATCCTTTTAAACTATCAAAATAATCTAGGCATTACTTTTCCTTCTAGAGAAAGCAAATAAAAAATTTACTCACAAAAGGAAGCAGTAATATGCTTAAAGTTTGTGAGATGCAAAATGAATCAAGCAAGGAGGTCATCTCTTATATCAGGCCTCCAACTCCTGTTTAACCTGAACCATGACACTGAGTAAATAACGTTTCCCCTGTCTCTATGCTTACAGCTTCAACTTTCTCTCCTCTTTTCCACGGATGTGAAATTATTCTCAGCCTGGTGTGACTCTCTCTCCTTTGGCGTTTACTTTGGAGGATAAATCGCAGTTTCTCATGCCTTCTGGCAGTGTGTCATTATAAAATATTTCAAACCTGATGACCTTTGAGCATTTCTTATTCAAAGATTCATGAGTGCTTAGCATGAGGTGCGTCTAATGATACCTGTGTAAACACACTGAAAGCTCCCTCCTACAAAGGCACAGGCAGGTGGAAGACATATTTTCGACACTGTCTTCAATCTAAGCATCAGTGGCAGTACCTGACAGGCCTCATTTGCTAAATAAAGTACAATGTGTCAATTTGAAATAAATGTAAATTATCACCTTTCTTCCTTGTTAATTAAGGTCTGATTAATGCAATGCAAGTGGTCGCTGACAGTATAGTAAGAGAATGGCTTTGTTGAAAAAACAAAACAAAAAAATGCTTGGCATATAAATCACGGTTTGCCTAATCCACGGAACTCAGGGTTATAAGGGGTTTTATTTTAGAAATATTTGTTCCATCGAAATCTGGATAGATGCTCAGATATATGCCTCATAATACATGAATCCCAAGGAGTATACAGTAGAAGGTACTAATGCTTCAGCAATATGATCAGTACAATTTCTTAAACTTCAGACAAATGACAAGAGCAAGAATTCTAGATTCAGTTTAATATAGAAGTAGTCAAAGGTCTAACTCAAAAATGCATGGGATATGTTGGAAGTTTGAATGATAAATTTTTACTTGGGATCCTGTTTTGTACAAGTTTACTAAATAAAATGTTAATGAATATGACAGGATACTGAACATAAATTTATGTAGTCTAACTTAAGAAGGAATGATGCTATATGAAAAAATTTAATTAATTCCTTAAATTGCATTTGTTCAATAATATAACTCAAAATTCATACTAAAAGAGGTATGCTTTTAATTGGATTGTAATTTTTAATTAAAATTATTAAGAAATTACTACCTTAATTATCTAAGATATAAAATATAATTAGAAAAGTATACAGTTAAAAGAAGTATTTAATGTAGGACATATGATTCCAGTCTCTAACTTTACTTTCTTGTTCTGCATATATTTTAGATATCTACCGATTATTTTAAATGAAAGTTTGTAAACATTGGAAAATTCAACAATTTTGTAAAAATATGTTCATATAAAAATATATCAGACACTATTCCTAAAACATGAAATTTTCTTTTGTGTTTTCTCTTGTACATCTTTGTGTTTATTTATACTGAGGATCAAATCTAGGGCCTTACAAATTCTAGGCAGCTGCTCTATCAGTGAGATTTTTACTTTTTATTATGAGACATAGTCTCACCAAGTTAACTAATATGACTTTGAACTTTCAAAAGATATGATGAGGTGGTTGCTTCATTTTATCCAATTGTTTTCTTAGACAAAAATGTAGTTACACACTGCAATTTTATGACCTATAATTCCATTTTACAGGGCCTGATGATAATACTTTATTCTGTGTTTTTCAAATAATTTGGGAAGTCATCATATAATCAAGATAATATAAGTAAGAGTCAGATCTGCATAAATTTAAAGCTGATAAAACAGGTAATCATTTTTCAGTTAGAATGGAGCATGCAATTGAACAATGAAAATCTGAGCAACATTGATTCATTCATTGAATAAATAGGGTTCCAACACCACAGTAAAGAAAAAGGTTCTAAAATCCTAAAACAAAATAAATTACACTGCTACCCAAACTTTAAAGAGATTATTAGATTTCATCCTTTCCACCTCTCCTAGGTGTATGTTCTGAAGGCAGTCATTGGTAGGAAACTGAAGGAAGTCATTACTTACGTGCTGCTGATTTTCCTTAGACCTCTTTATGCCTGGGCTAACCCAGGAATGTGATGAAGAGGAAACTTTCTGCTCAGTTAATTTTTAGACCTTAGAAATTCATCACAGATGAATAAGAGGCATGGTTCTTAGTTGTCTCCAGATTAAGGTCAGAGTAAAAAAAAAAGAAAAAAAAAGGAAAATTGTAGCATATAAATTTGAAATATCAGCTGTCTTTTATGAAGTGTTGCTGGGTATATCAACCACACTGCAGAGCTCCTGCCATGTTTAGGCATAGTCAGACAAATCAAAGCAAACATTTTAGACACCATATTTTCCTTTTTGTTAAGAGAGAGAGCATGAAGTTGAATAAGTAAGGAAGTCGGAGGATGGAAAAATAATATGAAAATATATTTATGAAATCCTCAAGCATCACCACCCACCCACCTGGCCATGGGACCAGGCTATGCCAAAACACAGAATGGCCATGAAGACAGCAGAGGCCTCCAGAAGCTATCCAACTATCAGAAACTCAGTCCCTGCCTGCATCTAGAGGAGTGACCACCAGAGCCATGGCCCCGCCTGAGACTTGGAGGAGGCTTAGCTCCCAGCCATACCACTTGAAGGAAAATGTACCCATTGAAGAACAGCTTCCACCCACACTGATTGGAAGAAGAGACAGAAAGACACCAAGTTAATATACTAAACAACACAAAGAGCAATCAGCAAAACCAGACACTAGTGGTTCCACAGCAAGAAGACATGAATTTCCCAATGCAGAAGAAACAGAAGAAAATGACACTAAAAATAACTTTATGGGGCCAGCAAGTGGTGGCACATGCCTTTAATCCCAGCACTCAAGAGGCAAAGGCAGGAGAATCTCTGTGAGTTCAAGGCCTGCCTGGTCTACAAGAGCTAGTTCCAGGACAAGCTCTAAAACTACAGTGAAACCC
>LOEQ01007673.1:6413-20607 GCA_001685075.1 Bramus lutescens | reverse complement strand
CTCTCTCTCTCTCTCTCTCTCTCTCTCTGTGTGTGTGTGTGTGAGTGTGTGTATATCCCATGCTACACAGCTGAGTTTAGACTTCTTGATCCTGTTTCGTAGATTTGTCCCTTATAATATTATTGGTCCCTCTTGTTGAGATTCTTTCAACAATTGGTGCCCAAAGTGGGGCTTGGAGATTTGGAACACCCAAGCAGCTCCAGCCAGCCACTGCCAGGCCCCGGGTAGCTCTCCATGCCACAGCTCTGCAGCCTCTGGCCTTGCTGGCATCTTGGAGCTGCTCTGGGTCCAGTTTCCCTAGCACACGCTGCTGCCACCAAGTCAGGAATCTCTGCAGAGCATACAATCTGTGACTTGCTCTGATTCAAGTCTCTGGCTTTTATCTTTATTCTGGTCACAAACCCTCAAAACTGCTTTGATTGCATTAATGACTTATCTTAATTTAAGCATATTTTTCAGTATCTAAAGTGCTAGAACAAATTCTATCTGTTCAATCCAGTCACATGGCTATAATTGCAACATCTACTGGCCAGCAATGGTTATTGCACCTACTCTGACTCATTACAGGTGAGATTTATAAGGTCAAATTTATAATTTGAAAGATCAAGATGACAGATAATTTAACAATGCAAGAGTTCAACAGCTTTTTTACGTATACCATGGATGGTATTATGCAAAGCTTATGCGATTTCCCTTCTACATCCCTATATTTGATTCTAGGGTTTAGCTTTGCCTTCCATATTTTCTCCTTAAAAATGTTTGATAATTGAGTCAAAAATGAGGCAATTTTAGAAATGATACCATCTTTACAGACTGATTATGACTAGGTAAAAGGGAAAATCAGCACTCTGGAGAAGGATAAAACCAATTTGATGGACAAAACCATGTCAATGACAGAGAGTGCTGACACATTGTCTGAGAGAATTTGTGCTGTTGAATGTATTAATCAGAATCTGTTGAACAGTTATGATAGAGTGTCTCTTCGGGATGGTAATATGTATCCTATAAAAATTAAATCCAAGGATGAGATGGTATCTTTACTGGACAGACTTCATACCTGGAATATTTAATGAGGGCTTTAGAACAGAACACTGGGTAGGAGATCCAGACCTTACAAAAGGCAGTGGTAAAAAGATTTGAAAAGATGGAGGAATTTATCAAATTTGATGACCAGGGACAAAAGGAACAAAGACAGAATTTAGCCTCATGAGTACATATTAAACTCTGGGATGGCTTACCAAGCGTTTTAACTGCCTATCCATTGGTCTCCTTGGAAAGACCATCAGTCACCACATTCACTAAGGTAATCAAAGAATATATATGGTAACCCATATATAAGAGTAATCTAAAAGAAAATAAGCAATAATTAATTATGGCCTACATTCACCGTTTCTTAGGAAAATGGTCAAAGCATGGGCTTCAAGAAATAAAGCATCCCCACAAAATGGGCTTTAGTTAATCTCAACAGTCCTAGAAAATGGACTACAGATTCTTTGGAAGTGTTATTTTAGAGTAGAAGCAAAAATTTTAGAACACAGGGAAAAGTTTGAGATTTACCAAGATCAAATACTTGGTGAAGGATATTACTCTGATCCTCAGGATCAGGCTCTTTATGATGAGCACACTTTGTTCCTATATAGCACAGCAGCTATAAATGCTTGGGACAGGATTCAGAAACTAGGAAAGAGAGTTGATCATATATTATGCTTAAACAGGGTCAGAGAGAACCCTTTAGTGACTTCTTACAAAGATTAACTAAGGCTGTACAAATAGGAACAACAGACCCAGAAGCTAGATGTGTACAGATTGAATCTTTGGCTTTTGAAAATGCCAACTTAGAATGTAAAAAGATCTTTGGGCCTTTAAAGGTCAGATCAGCCCCAATAGATGGATGGATTTTACATAAAATGAATGTTGAACCTACCAGCACTTGGAATTCTCCTGTATTTGTTGTTAAAAAGAAATCTGGAAATTAGAGAATGGTGACAGATCTTAGAGCTGTCAACAAGGTTATTCAACCGGTGGGCCCTCTATACTCTGAAATTCCTCTGCCTTCTCTGTTACCAATAGGATGGCATCACATAGTCATTAAATGATTGTTTTAAAGGATTGTTTATTCACTATACTTTTACAAGAAAAGAATAGAGAAAAATTTCCTTCAAAGTGCCTACTTATGATAATTCTCAGTCTACTAGGAGATACCAATGGACCATTCTCCTGCAGGAAATGCTCAATAGCCCCACCCTATGACAATACTTTGTCAGTCAGCCATTGGAAATAATACATGAGCAATTTCCTGTCTATAATCTACCATTACATTGATGACATTTTGTTATCTGATTCAACTGCAGTTACTTTAGAATGTTTTAAGAATTAAATAAAGTTTTGCCTAAATGGGGATTAAAATTGCTCCTGAAAATATTCAAAGATGAGATTCTGTCAATTACCTAGTTAACAAAATAGGTTTAGAGAAAATTAAAAAAACAAAAGACACAAATTAGGGGAGACTATTTTTGGACTCTTAACTACTTTCAAAGATTATTAGGAGACATTTCCAGTCTATGATCAGGTGTTGGGATAACACCTGGTATACTAATTCATTTTAATAAAATCTTATATGGATAAAAGACTTAAACAGTCCTAGAAAATTAACAGCTGAAGCAGGAAAAAATGATGATCATTGAGGAGAAATTACAGGAGGGCACATGTGGATAAGGTTAATCCAAAGCTTAATGTATTCTACTCGTATTGTCCTCCAGAATTTCTGCTGTGGGAATTTTAATTCACAGGGAAGATACTATCTTAGAATGGATCTTTTTACCACATAAACCAACTAAAAAATTAAAAGTTGATGTGGAAAAAATCTCTGAATTAATTATAAAAAGGAAAATTGAGACTTCAATTATAAGGTATAGACACAGCTGAAATTATAGAGCCTTTTATTACTAATGAAATTAAAAAGTTATGGGAAGACAATGAACCATGACAAAGAGCTTTTGCTATTTTGGGGGGAGAAATTAATACCAATAATCCAAAATATCAAAAAGAGTTGTCTTGCATATTGAAACCTCTGGATTCATACTAGATGATAAAGAATTGATTTCATTACTCATTCAGGTCCAAGACATAATCAGGAATGGACTTTGTCCTATATATATCACACACATGCAATCCCATATGGGTCTGCCAGGTCCTCTAGTACAAGATAAGTAGAAATTGATTGATTATTGATTGGAAGGGTGCTGAAGGCCTCAGAATATTATGAAAAACATCATGTCAATAGCAAAGCTTTAAAGAGAGAGTTTTCTATTGCACGGCAACAAGCTAAGGAGATTTTAAAGAGATGTCCTAGTTGCTCTATCTATAACCAAATACCATTACCTGCAGGGAGCAACCCAAAGGGTGCGCAAAGGAATGAGATCTGTCAGATGAATGTGTTCCAGTGTACAGAATTTGGAAAATTAGAACATGTGCACTACACCATAGACACCTATTGAGGTTTCAATTGGTGCCTGCCTTAAGCTCAGAAAAGGCTGATTCAATAATCATACATTTATTAGAGGTTATGGCCATCATTGGTATTTCTGCACAAGTAAAGACAGACAATGGTCCAGTATATGTACCTAAGAAAATGAAGCAGGTTTTTTGCTTATTATAATATAAAGGCATATTACAATTATACCAAACAATCCCATAGGTCAGGCAGTTATAGAAAGGTCAAATCAAACTATAAAGTATGTGCTAAACAAACAGAAATAAATGGAAAATATTCCATAAATAAATTACATAATGCTTCAATACCCTTAAATTTTCTTAATGCTAATGAGAAAATAATAATGGCAGCAGAGAGACATTGGATAATAGATGTGTTGACATCACAGTGGAAACCAGGAGATGTGCTACATTGGAGAAGCGGTTTTACTCTTGTTTCCACAGGAGAAGAAAAACTATGGCTATCATCAAAATTAATAAAGATGCACTTTGGAAAAGAGAGCCTGTTGAGAAAAAGAAATGACTGCTCATCCACAAAGGCGACAATCATACAGGTGGTAAGGAAACCATATAGGGTTGGGGCAGGGTCCTGTTCTTGTCTTTACATGAAAATACACATCTTCAAAAAGTCAAGAGATCCTGGAAGTTTGAATACTCAATGATGAAAAAATAACTATCCAGAAAGGATCACCTAGAAAAAAGGAATATGACTTATGAGGACATGTGATCAAAATATATGCACATTAATATATACATATATATTAATAAATATATAGAACTGACTTTGTTGCTGAATAGTTATTCTTCTCTAAATCTAAGCATGTTGTTTAATTAAAAATTCAGAGTTTCTGTCCTCAGGTTGGGAACACTATTTAGGGATTGATTATTACTTCTATAGGAGTAGAGGGTTGAGATGAAATCTATGTAAGCCCAGAGATCCCCCCCCCCAAAATAAAGGAGGAAAAGTTGAATGGGATGCTAGGTAATTTAGTGTTAAACTAGTAATAATAATAGTGAGTAATAGAATGAATACTTGTGAGCTATTATAGTTTCTTATATATTGAACCAAGTTAAAATTACATTTGTTATTTCTGTTTACAACATTTGTACACCTATGAAAAGTTATTTTGTCAGATTGTATGTATACATGTTTCTACCTCTGTTTAACAAATTTTGTACTGTTTAAGAAAATTTGTATATTGAAACAATTTTATGATATATTTATCATATTATGTTATATAGTCCTACCTCTGATTAAGATACTTATACATTATTTATATTTTGAGGTCATTGTTCTCATTTACTGTATAGTTGTTTACAGAATTTTTAATATTCTGACAGTTATGTCTTAGTCTTTAATTTATATGGGTATAAATGATTATAGGTCAATAGTTATTCATGTTTGTTATACATATAGTCACAATAGTTAGGTTCTTTAGAACATAGAGATTGTATTCTGTCTAGTTAGGAAATCTTCAAACACTTCAAGGAACTGCAGAACATGGCATTTAAATAACTTAGGGTTCTATTGACATGGGACATGATTGCTCCTGACAGCATCAATCTATTCCTGAGAGAATGTTGTGCACTGAAGATACTCCATTTGGAATTTGCTTTCTTTTTGGCACAATTGGCCTTTGGGCAAGAAACTGCCCGTGCCTCGACCACTGGCAGAGTACATGGTGTATAAGCAGTAAACAAGGAAAAAGACTGTCAAACATTGCCAAGACAGGGTAAGATGTTTTTGAAAATTTTCCTGCCTCTACAAATGGTCTGTCAGTTACTCTAGGCCTACTCAGATAATATGATCTCCCTTTTCAGGTTTTCAGTGGGATTGAAGATTAGATAGTCATAGTTATCTTCCTCTTATGATTTAGCCAAGCTATTTTCAATGCAAGACTTAGACTCTTTATAATATAATGTTTATTCAGCATGAAGTTAACATCTAATACACATGCACATGTACACACAATTGCAAAAAGAAAATAAAACAAACTAGATATTTGGTAGAATACTTTAATCCCAGCACTCTGGAAGCAGAGATAAGTAGATCTCTCTGAGTTTGAGACAAACCTGATCTACATACTACTTTCCAAAACCATCAAGGTTTCATAATGAAACATTGACTCAAATGTCAACAACAACCTCTGCCCCCTGCCCCTCAAATACTAGACTCCTAAACTCAATATTCTAAGTCACCAAGAGAAAGAAAAAATGGAAAATAGCTAAAATGTTACCAAGTATGCAATATCCTTAGCTATCAACCCAAGTAAATTTAAAGTACCACCATGCCTGGTGCATGCCTTTATGAGGAAGAGCAAGGTGGATCTTTACAAGTACAAGGCCAACCTGGGCTACAGAGCTAGTTCCAGGATAAGCTCCAAAACTATGCATAAAAACCCTCTCTCAAAGAACCAAAAGGTTTAAAAAAAAAGGCCATTTGCCAGCCTGTAACATAACAATAACTCCTTATATTGTTAGGATCTCAGTTTTGTGTTACCATGCTACATTTAGGTATCACAAAACTGAGATCTTAGCAACAGAAGGTCAGAACTGTAGACTTTTTTTTTAGCCTGGAGTCAGAAGTCACATCGTATCATTTCCATTATTAACTCATCTTTAAGGTAATCATAAACATGTTATTCCCTTTCTACAATGCATATTTTCATGAAAGAAGGGAGAATATTTCTGGACATTCTGAAAGAAAGGGAGGGAGGGGAGGAGAAAGGCAACAGAAAGGAGGAAGGAAGAAAATGAGACATAATATCCATAGAACATAAGAGGAAAGAAATCTTGGATGGTATGTACAGAATGAATGAAACTTGAAACCAGGAGAAAGATTCGTATTGTATCCTATGACCATATGCAATCCCTTTTCCCATACTCAGACTCAACTTTTCAGGTGCTAGAACATTACCTCAGTTCTTATATGAAGAAAAATCTTCACCATCATTTTGTATAAAATGCTTTGTCAGTAAGTGGACCTTTCACTAAAACTTGCCTATTTTCTGTATCACTCAATATTCCAATTCTGAGCTGAAGATAACATAGGGTATTGGATTTTCCTTTCTACATTCAATGGTGATGTTGGAAGCTGGAATTTGATTGTATTAAAATTTGGGGATTACACACTATCTTTATGTGATTTCTTCTGTCATATCACTGTTTATATCACCACAATAAGGTAATAAACATTATCACTGTTTAAGGCTACTGGAATCCAGCAATCATATAGGCCACACATGAGAAGATTCTGTTAGCATTTTGTGGAGGAAGAGAAATAAAAGACACAAAAACTAAAACTGAAGAAAATAAATTCAACAAGATAGTAAACAGCATTAGAAGTTGGCTAATATAGCTAGCAGAGTGGAATGAAATGGTACTGTAGTTCAATGACATTGGCAATATCCTGCCTTACTCCATGCAGTTAACTTTTCTACTCATTAAACTACCCCTGGAACCAAATACAAGGTTAACTTCACAAGGCCAAAACTTTCTAGCAGATTATTTTGACGTTATGAAATACCATCAACTATTAGATCAAAAAAACTCATTTAATGTTCAGTTTATTTCACAGCCTCTATTGTATATATTTAGAGATTGTCATACATTTGTTTATCACACCAATGGAATAAGGGTGAGATTCTTGTCAGGCTTACAAATAACCAGGCTCTGAGTCATGACCAACACATTTTATGTATACAACAATATTAGTAGAACACAAGAGTAAATGAAAGTAAATACGTTTTTGACAAAAGGTAATTGTTTTGCTCTCCAATAAGTATTCTACCAGGGGAAGAGAAATTTGATTATCGCGAAGGTTACATTTTGATACTGTTTTGAGAGAAAACTATGGTGAATCTTGGTAGATTCACACACAGACAGGAGCACATACCCTGCATTCAGTGTTCTGGAGAATAGCTGGGAAATAGCTTTGCAGACTTGCAACAATTCATAATTGACTATAAAGGGACAGGGAAACATTTTATTTCATCCTTTGTAACTTTATTTGTCCTTTTATCGTTAAAGAAGTCTTTGGGATTGCCATGGTCACACAAGACTCATTTCTGATGTTGGCTAATTAAAAGAGGATGTCTTAAGCATATCCTGTTATGAGAAAACAGCTACCAAATGCTTCGCTTTAGGAAACATTAAAATGAAGCAAGCATATTGGTGAAACTACTTGTTTTTCGTTAGTTCTGGAGAAAAAAGACGACAAAATATTTTGGTGTTGCCATTTGATCAAAGTAGTAAGATTATTTTTGAGAAATAGCTTTATATTTTCTTAAGCTTTAACTGAGTTTAAATGTTTAAAATCACGACAAATACATAATCCAAATCTGAGAAAAGTTTTTTTCCCAAAATTTTCTGTCCCTATGAAGTTAGCCATATTTCAACCTCAACATTCCTTCACACCCTATGTAATCAACTAAGCGCATATGTCTCATCAAGAAAACTTGTTTCCCAAAACAGAGCATAATAAATTAGTTTTTTGACATTTATTTATGCATTTTCTGTTTTTTATTTCAAATGCATCTTAATGAAAACTGCTAAAAAGAAAAAAATGAGGCTTATCATAGCAACTTGTCAACTTCAATAAATAATTTATCTTGTATTGGGATTTTAAGAACTTGCCTGAAATTCCTTTTTACTGGTATAATTTTATTTTTCATAAAGAACCAAAGGGTATCTAGTTAAGTAAACCTTGGGGTTTGTTTCTTCACCACTTGTAATAATGAAAAGGAAAAGTCTGAATAAATAGCTCATTTGGTAAGAATGCTGTCTGCATGAGCGTCAACCAAACCCCAGTATGAGCAAAACCAGGGCTAGCCATACTGACTTCTGTCTAGCAATAGGGGATAGAGAATAGAGGATCCCAGTAGCTCCCTGATCTGCCATACTATCAGAAATGGCAAGCTTCAGGTTCAGTGAGAAACTCTGCCTTAAGGAATTGAGGCATTGATTCATCTAGTGAGACATGTGATATCCTCCTCCTCTGACCTCTGCTGTGTACTCATAACCCCGGACACATGTAAAAACAGATATGAACCACACCATAAAAGGAGGGGATTTTGTAAGGAGTAAGGTATTAGGCATATTCTTATCTTAGACCATCATGTGTGGATCTTACCAAACATGTCCAAGAGTGCTTCCTAACGATATTGCATACAATCATTTGTTCCACCTCATAGGAAATTGGGTAGATATATGAGGGACTAGGCCATTAAATATCACAATAAAATGGAGAAATCTAGTAGGGTGTTGTCCTATTTTGTATTCTGTTGATGTGGTAAAATACTGGTAAAATCAATTTGGACACGAAGGAGTTTATTTGGTATACTCTTCATCACCAGGGGAAAATCAGGGAAGGAACTCAAGGCAAGGCTGAAGCAATGGCCATGAAAGAATACTGCTTAGTGCCTTGCTTTCCAAACCTTTCCCGTTTCTTTCCTTACAACACCCACAACAACCTTCCCATTGTGGGCTAGGATCTAACACATCAGTTCAGTTCGTAACAAAGGAAATAGTGTGACTGATTTACTTAAAGACAATATAATAGAAGCAATACTTCAGTTGAGGCTACCTCTTCCCAGATGACTCCAGCTTGTGTCAACTTGACAAAACCAAACTAATCAGCATACATTCATTTAATAAGAAAGGAGATACAGAAAATCAGATATTCTGGATAAGGTTTGGACTATACGTAGCCATTCTTGTCGTTGACAATGAAAAAACAGTAATCTTGATTATAAAGAACATTTTACAAGGTGTTATTAGCTAAAATTCATCTTCACATTCTAGAATATTCCATAAAGTGGCCTAAACAGAGTAGGAACAGGTATGGGAGATGAGAGAAACAGCAAATCATTATGAAACCTGGGTAATAACTGGCTTTATGTTTTTAGGGACTCTGAACTGCATCTGATCTCCCAGCCTAAGTGTTTAGAAAGGCAGAAAAGTTGTCTTCTATTAGGAAAACCCCTCATACATTGGTGTGCCATCACAGAAACAAGAAGAGAATTCTGAGAATGAGTTATTTCTTAAACCTCTAATTTTAGATAAGTTTGAAAAGTATTATTTTCATATAGTTAATTTTTTACTATACGCACAAACCTTCATAAAAAAGCATTACATTCTGTTTTAGCTAAATTTTTGGATTGTTTCATTTTTATTACAAGCCAATAAACATTTAATGCAGTGCAGAAATTAAAAATAAAAATTTCAAACTCATTTAAAGAATATTATATTAAGCAGGGTTTTACTCAGACAAAAACCAAAGAAAAGAAGAAACTGTTTGATATCTTAGGTGCTAGCACCATACAAGACTCTTCAATGTCTTAATTTTCTAAAGTTACTATTGGACATGTTCCTCCAATTATAGGAATTTCTTATAGAATTTCAAATGTGCATTATGTAATTTCAGATTTTGTAATCACATTACCCCAGAGCACAGACTGCAATTTAAACCTTTCTTAACCCAGATTCATCTTTCAGGCATGAGGATGAAAAGCATGTCACTCATTCCTACAGTGATTCACCACTTCCAATGGCTTTCTCCTCTCCTGTGTCAGTATATGTATTCTTTTATTGTAAATAACATAGTCAAGAACAATACAGGTTTATCTATTACATTCCAAGCACTATGGTGAACAGTTACGTTAATCATCTCATCTTAGCAGCATCTTTGTGTCTCAATGACTATTGGAAGTTCCACAGATGCTGAATGACTGCCAAAGGCTATATATCTGAAAGTGATTGAATTTTAAATGCCTCATCCAGTTGTGTTAGACTCCAGAGCTTACACTGTCAATCGCTTTTCTATACTCGTGTTTGTAGCCATGTACTATAATTTCCTCTTTACCTCCCTGTTCCTGACGAATATCATACACTTGAGCAAATGAGCAGTGTCTTTGATTTGAATTCCCAACATCTTGGCAATTACCTTGCCGAAGAGGTAATCATTAAAATGTGTGGAGTGAAGGACTAAATGAATTATTTATACCTCCTTTCATGAGATACCTATTGCTTCAACTATTTCATTACTAAGTGCCAAAGGGAAGTGGTGAGGACAAATGAGAAATAACTAAGGTAAAGGCAGTAACATCCATTATCCAGCCTCACATATGGAAGTCAGAGTTTTAGATTTTCATTGTGCTTATCACTCTTTAACTGTATGTTTACTCATTGGTATAATTACTCAAATATTGGAATTATACTTGTACAATCCTCACTCTTGATTCTTTCTTAATCCCCATTCACAACTGTTTAGTGTTGTTAAAACCACAAAATACTCAACCAAACTTACTAGTATGTAATGGACTCCAGTCTATGCTAGCACCAAGATATGACATGACCTAAAACAATAGCTTCCCTACTACAGCTATTTCCTAAAACAGACTAAAATATTCTGATAATGACATCACTTTTCTCACTCATGCTATATAAGTGTACTGTTTGGAGCATGTACCTGAGACATAAGAGAAAGAAAACAAATAGTCATATGAGAATTATAGCTGCCATGTACAATGATAATTCTCACCATAAAAATTAAAAAATCCTTAAAATATGACATGTTGATTGATTGTTTTCTGTGTAATTTTTAGTACTTCTTAAATTTATACTTCAAATATAGAATACCTGCTTAGCAACTTATAAAAGATTCTTTTTGTCTTAAATTCCTAAGTAGAATAAAGTAGAATCATTTGCAACAGTATACATATACAGACTCAATCTTTGTGGTCTTAGACATGTTGCTTCATTCATACAAAATTATATGGAAATTTTTCTACCTCACAAGGATTCAAACTTCTGTGTGACATTAGGTCTGGAATTAGAATACTAGCTGTTTGCTGCTATATCCTAGACCTTAAAAACACCTAGGACATAGTAGGTATTATGTAAATATTTGAATAATGAAGGTGTGCCTTTTGAGAAATTCTAAAGTCTGAGGTAGAAATAAATTACCAACTAAAGGACAGGAGGAAGATATCTTAAAGGCCTCAAGAACAAAGTCAGTTTTTGAAGCAAGGCATTAAGCCAAGATCGACCATAAGAAAGGAAGTAGGGCAAAATGAGAATCTAAAGAAAAGAATTAAGGTTATCATGTATGTTTCTGTGTATGAAATTAAGAGTCACTTAATCACTTTCCTATGTTTGACATTTTGGTATATAGAGATGTTTGAATAGGATAGACTTTTGTATTCTGCAAATCTGAAAGGATCAACATCTTGCTGAGTTCATAGTAGAAGGCCCAGTCAGATTCAGTCTCCTCAGAATGAGCATTTGGATGTACAGCTTCTGCATGACCTTCAGTTCTGAAATCCATTCATTGACAATGCAAAATGTGGACAATGATCCAAGAGAATCATTTTGGGATTTCTACTGCCTTGCCTAAAAACTCTTCTAATTTCTTCTTTAATAAAGTTCTTCCCTAAACCTGTTTTCCTCTTGTGCACTGGATATATTTGCATTCTTCTACATATGACAATCCAATTTGATAAGCAACATTTCTTGAAGGTGTTGGGGTTTTTTCCAGTGTGTATTTCTGGATTCTTGCTATCCATCTCCCATCATCCACAAACTTTCGTCTTTATCATTATAAAAGACTAGGTGGGAATTATTTCTACCTAGCTAGCTATTTTTTTAATCAGAAGAAGATAACCATTCTCTTCCACACTTCCAGTACATTATACTGTTCTTCAAAGCTAATTTTTAATTTCTTCTGTACTTTCTTCTGAACTGGGGTCTTGGTTGGGTCATTATTCAAATGCTGTGTAAACAGTGCTGACCCCTAATATTTCTGCAGTCCTATATCATATATGTAAAAGAGTACTTAACATCTTTGAGTTTTACAAAGGCCTAAAGTTCAACATAGAGTAGTTTATAATAACACTAGTGCATTAAGTATGTCAATACAATGCTCAAGGCAAGTGGCACAGGACCTCAACACCTTTTCCATTTTACTAATATGATAAGACATACAAAGATGTTCAGTACAACTGAGTCTTATACAGAAGAAAGAAATACATTCTTGGAACAAATATCTGATTTTAACAATTGTTTTTATTGTCATATTGAGATAATACATTTCTTGTGTAGCTTAGACTGGCCTTGAATTTATGATCCTCTGCATCATAACTTCCTTGTACAAATTACATTGACATTTCTCCAGAACCTTATTCAACTAAATGTTGTTAGACCAATGAGTGGGATTATAGCAATAATATGCCTTTTTTACAATAAATTCCACTACTAGATTATTATGTTAATATTCTATTTATTAAAAAATCTGTCATTAAAATGATCCTAATCTTCAACATTATGTTATTGTATTAATTAGAAAGAAATAAAAAAGCATTGCATACTTTCATAGCTGTCTATAAGGAAACTGTAATTGTAAGTACACAAGTTATATTTTATCATATGGCTAAATTTTTTTGAGGATAGACTGCTTTTTCACATGGACCAATTGTTATTCTTCCATAATTTTAGATCATACTATCATTTCTATAGACATGGCTTGTTCTATAAAGAAATCAAAGTAAATCATTTTAAATGTATATATACAAAATTGATTTCCATGGCTTGAAGAACCACTTGTTGATGTTTTAACGCACAATACACTATGTAGAGTGTTATGTTTCCTTCCTCTGTAGAGAAGTAACGGGATGGCAGTGGGTGAGGGTAGAAATGGAGCTCAGAGCTGCATTTAAATCTGAGCTCTGCCACGGATCAGCTTTACAACATGGACAAACCTGAACTTCTCAACAACTACAGACATCATAAACACTTTAGGGAATCATTAAAAAAATTACATTAAATGTAAGACTTTTATTACTAAAGTTCTGAAGAACCAAGGAATTACACAGCGCTCTCATCCTTGATTGAACAATGGTTAGCTGTGACCTTGGTGTAAGCTTTACACCTGTTTTCCACATGCTAGTAATGTATTTACTCCTTAAGCAATCAAGCTGTTGTTTTTCTTTCCTGAAATTGCTAAATTTCGGCCTGATTCTTTAAGAAAACGCGTTTTCTCTTTGCAATGTATTACCTACCCACTGCTACTATAAAGTCAGTGACTGTGTAAAGACAAGCAAATAGGGTATAGGAATACAAAATGTTTGTATTTGTCCAAGCTTTAATGCACACTCTCATCATAAAACATTATTCAAAATGAATAAATGAGACAATTTTGTTTCTACTAACTATTCTGCTTGGGGAATGTTGCATTCTGAAATAAGTGGTAAGCCCTTAAATATATAAAGTGAAGTGTCATCTAGTATGTCAGACAGTTAATACTAGCTAGATAATTTTACCACATTATATGAGCCAACATTTGGTAAATCCTAAATAATAATTTATCAAAGAAAAGATATATTCAGATAAAAATACAATTCCTCAGTGTAGGCTTGCATGTATATTTTCATGTGATGGAATTAAAGTTTCTCCTAGATTGATTGAATGTTAGAACCAAAATTATTAAATACATTACAAAGGGACCATTATTTCCTTAATGAAATTCATATAATAGTTAAATAAAATCTAGTCAGTTATTATGAATAGAGCTGACACATTGTAGAATATATATTCATTAGGGTATATACCCAGGAGTGGTACCGTTTTGTTATATGGTACCTTCTTTTCTATTTTTTAAAATTTTTATTTAATATTTTTAAAATTTCATTTTACATTCCAGCCACAG
>LOEQ01007672.1:31312-54927 GCA_001685075.1 Bramus lutescens | reverse complement strand
TTGAACTTCTTCAGTTGAGAATTCTCTGTTCATATCAGAGCCCCATTTTTTGATTGGGTTAATTAGCATTTTGAAGCATTTTAATGTGGTAAGCAGTATGGTTGTGACAAACTCTGGATGCTGGCTCCACCTGTCTTGGCCTTTCATTATAGCAGAGGTATGTTTACCACGAGCTCTGGGACTTCTATGTGGGAGCCGTGCTCACCACAACTCTGAGAAGCACTGTGCACCACATAATCCCTTTTTGTATCAGAAGCTAAATATTCCATGCAGCATGCTTCACAGCCTGGAAATGTCTCTGAGTATGGTGGTGGGAATCACCATGATTTTGCACACCTAGCAGACCTGATTTAGCTGCTTGCCCAGAATGGGGGTGCTGAGTGGAGGGCATGCTCTCAGCTACTTTCCTCCTAACCCCAAGCTCACAATCAAGCACTTGGACCCTATGTGAGTTGCTGACCATGTGGGTTAGCCCCAAATATTTGGGTACCTTTTTGTAGAGGGAGACTACTCTTCATTCCCCAGCTGCCCAGATCTGAATAATCACACTGAAACTATTTTAATTACAGCACTGTTTGGCCTATTATCTCAGACTTCTTACTAACTAACCCTTACATCTTAATTTAACCCATTTCTATTAATCTGTGTATTGCCATGAGGTTGTGGCTTATCAGGTAAAGTTCTATTCTGGCATTTTTCTCCTTCAGCATGCTACATGGCATCTCCCTGACACCACCTACTCTCTCTATACATCTCTTCCTGCCTGGCTATATTCTGCCTTGCTATAGGCCAAAGCAGCTTCTTTATTAACCAATAATAGTAAAATATATTCATAGTATAGAGAGGGGAATCCCACATCAATTGCCAATTTTCCCAACATTCTGATCTTTTTCCCCATGTAATTTGCTAATAGTTTCCATGAGCCCCTACCATACTCTGCATACCTATCAATAATCAGCCACTAATGTAAGCAGAGTTTGGATAAATTACAAAGGACAGACTTGTTTATGATGGACCTCATGAACAAATTTGATAAAACATATCTCAAAGAATTTTTATTCACTTCCACAATAAAAAATGTAGTACTGTTCATTGTTATAAAATATCCTATGGTATTCTTTTATAAATATCATTCCCAAAAGGATACAGGCTTGGAAATGGAGCCTAAGCATCGAAATACCTGATTTAGAGGATCTGTTATGAGTGTATTTGGAGAACTATTCATTTTTCCCAGTCATGGTCACTATAGCAAACACTTGAGATGATTTTCTTGCATAAGGTTTTTATTCTGGCACTTGGTGTAACAGTAATGATGATGATGTCTCATTGCTTTTCAGCTTCAGTTTGGGGAAGGCAAGACAGGGAAGATATGCAAAATAAAACATGTCCTATTCATGGACAGAAAATGAAAATAAATGAGATAGAGATAGAGATAGAGAGAGAGAGAGAGAGAGAGAGAGAGAGAGAAACACAATTTCAGAGTCCAAAGTTTCAGGTTTTAAAATCAGTAGGGGGCATGAAGAAAAGACTTTGGTGCTTTAACAAGACCGACAAGACCCAGCCCATCATTTCCAAGGAACAAGAAGCTTATTTTAGAATACCTCATGCTCAGCAAGAGAAAGGACAAGAAGGCTTCTCTGCAGAAGGAATTACAGATTCAGCAAGCGTTTCCATGTTTCAGCAAGCGTCTTCCTGTGACATCATTATTGCATGATCAGATCCTTATCTCAGACTCATGTGGGGGAAAGCAGGAGGATCACCTTATCATCATTAACTTGTACTTTATCTGCTGTGCATGTGTACTATGTGTATGTGTGTAAGTGTTCACATGTATAGCCACTTGTATGTGAGTGTGGATGTCAAAGCTGGGCAATGTATGTCTTTCTCGATCACTCCACCTGATTTTTAAGACAATCTCTCACTGAATCTGAATCTCACAAATTTGGCTAGACTGACTGGCTCAAGAGCACAAAAGATGCATGTTGCGGGAGCTCCTTCCGCTCCTTCAGCCAATAGCCGCTGAGATACCNTACCCCTTTAATTCCCAACTGGTGTGGGATTGTTTATGACTTACGCCTTCAGATGCACCTATATCTGACCCCCATTATGAGTTTTAAGGTGCTCACTGTCATGCTCACTTTTATGTGGGCCTTAGGGCTGAATGCAGGTCCTTATGCTTGCAAGCTGGGAACTATTTGATTAAGCTTTCTTCCCCAGCCCCTATAACTTGCTTTCTCTATTAGAGATTTCGGTTTCACATCAGCAGTAACTTTCCCTCTAGAGCGTAGTTTCTATCCTCTCCTGGCCAAACGACAACAATACTGGGTATAGCAACTGGGTCACAAACACTATCAGCATCCTAGTGAAATCAGTCCCATACTGTCATATCTCAGGTGAATATGCAAGTTCAGAAGATGGGTAAAGTCATCAGAGGAAGTCACATGCACTAAGTACCGTATCTGGTAATCTTCCCAAGCAAAAGAATGGGCACAGGAGTGCTGCCCACTGAACCTAAGCTTTCAGGTTTTAGAAATGACCACCATCTTTTCAGACTACGTTGCTTTCTTAACTGATGTTACATGCAGTCAGGTAACCAGGGAGTGTATGTGATGGGCAGAAGAAAATTGTAAATGGAAGGTTGAGATGGTGAATCATGGTATGGCTAATGCAGAGTATGGTATGTACTGCTTCATTTTCAGACGGACAGTAACAGCGGAAGATCCATCTGCCTCTCTGAACAAACATTTTTTAAATCTAAAAAGAACTGTTTATTTAATTTAAAAACAGTCATCCTAAGATCTTAATAATAATCAGAGTGTGGGATGGCTGGATCTTTGGCAAGAAACAGAAAAAAAGATCTCTATAATATTCATGAATGTACAGGACATCTGTGCTTTCTGCAGATTTAAATTACACAGTCAGACTTGGCTTCAAATTCCAGCACCAGCACTGGGTATGATGTGGGCTTAGGAAGTTAGGTAACTATTCTCACTCCAGTGTTCCCATTAGTAAAATGATTGTACTGCAGGATGAACAGTACTGATTTGCCTGTCTAGTTGCAGACACACAGTAGACTGTCAACAAGTTGCCTGTCACAACAGTAAATTGTTAATGACTGTTAAGCTAGCCATGCTACATTCAGTCCAGAATGTGAGTGTACATAATCCATTTTAAGGGTGGCTGCATGATGGCCTTGTCCTGAGGAGACAGGAGACCTTTAAATATGTTTAGTCTCCTGCACTTCATCTATGAAAACCAGAGACCTAGCACATCTAGATATGCTATTAGGCCTGAACCTTGATCCTTAACTTGTCTACTACCAGCTGCATTGCATCACAGAAAACTCTAGAAACTTTTTTTCTTTTCTTCCCATGCATTCTTACTACCCTGACTATTTACGTTGGAATTGCCCAAAATCTAGAAATTCTGATTATTTCTTTGCAGGCTAGCAACAAAACAGTCCTAGACATGCATGATGAACCCATTAACACCTGGACTTCTACTTAATGTTCAATAAGTTTTTTTTAAATTTTTTTTAAAGCCTGACATTTTGTTTATATTTCTTCCTTGACCTTGCTTGGTGTGTTCTGTTCTGAAGTATGTAATTCAACTATGATAGCCAAAGTCCACAGCAGAGACAGCTGCAAAGAAGACACTAAGTTCTTGGCAATCTTACTTGCCCAAACACTAGGAAAATTGGGATCACTAAGCAGAATATTGTATACAATAAAAGCAATGTCAATCTTGCATTATTTGCTTTCTTTTTTGCAATTTAAGAATCAGTGGGAGGTGTTTTTTTTCTTTTGTTTGTTTGTTTGTTTTTCTGATTCTTTCTTGCAAGGAAATGCAAATGTGCTTTGTTCCATCCATTCTGACATCTTGGTCCTCTGAGGGTCTTTACTAAGGTCAGTATTAGAAAATGTACATTCACACTGAAGATTATCTGATGTTCAATATTAATATTGTTTAATTATCAAACTATTCATTCCTGCTAAGGGAATTTTTTTAATAATCTGTTTTCATTACTCTTTATTTTATTTTTCTTTTTACACGGGGCCTTCACACTTTAATCAAGGCCTGCTTGGAACTCATGGCTCTTAAACTGCCTAAGCCTCCCCTCCCCACTCGGAGTTTCAGCATGGAACATATCCCAGTTTTATGATGAATACTGCTGTGCTCCTTAAGCATGTAAGCTCTACTTGAATTATGGCACACAGAGAAGAACACATATCACTGCCCTTATGTCATGCAAGGATCCTGGGTAAAGAAAAACAGAATAGGTAGATTTGAAAGGATACTAATGAAAAAAAATTAAATCAAGGAAAAAATTTTAAAGCAAGGTTGTTTGTTGTCCATGATCTCTATAAACAAAAGTTTAATAAAATATATGAATTGGCCTAATGATTATTCAGTGTTTCATACATGTTTAAGATAAGATGAATAATTAGACAATAAGAAAATGGAATATAAGAAGAACATACATTTAATGAAACAAGAGGAAGGAAGATATTCCTAACATAAGAATTTTCACAACCTTAAATAGATTTTTGCTTCTGTTTACAGACTATAAGCTACCACTACACCTTGTCTACTGAACCATGCTATGAATGCTACAGATGTAAGGGGAGAACACTGTTGCTTCAGTGCCATCGCATCAGGCAGGGAATGACTAGACTAGAGAGGGGCTGGCTGGGCACACGCAGGTGCTTGCAGTCATGTTGAGTAGGAGCATCACCATTGATTGCATTCCTTCTTCCCTGCCAAGTCAATCATCTGTGCTTTCATTTCTTTTTGGTTTCTCTATTTTCCACTATGCTTTCCTTAAGTGTGATTAATTCTCAAAATTAAGTCTTCATTGATCCGCTGAAGTTAAAAATACGGAGACCTTACTAAGTCCCAATTCAGTTCATTTTTAGGACACTTATAATGTCAATTATAAACACCAGAAAGGACAAGTCTCAATAATATCTTCTCAAAAACATAGCCTGCTCATTTTCTGTTTCCTTAGATTACCACTGCATAATACACTTCCCATGGATCATATCCAATTTCAAGTTCTATAATATTAAATGAATGAACATTAAAAGGCAGTGTTTACCTAATGTAGCTACAAGGACTACATTTCTCAAGAGAAACTTATTTAATGTTAGTGCAATAACAAGTGTGGTTTAGCTGTAAATGGACATTTACTAGAGCAATTATTACCTGCAATTTATTTATTTTGAAAACTATTATTGTTAAAACGGTAAATCATCTAGCATATTATATTCTAGTTGGTTAGTTTGAGCTTGTGTATTGCTTTTATATTAGTAAAATCATTCAATAGAGCTACATAAAACTCTATTAGCAGATAGCCATAATTTTCTTTTTCATATGTGGGCATATACTCTTTTCATTATAGTATTAAGGCTTTATTTCCAGGGTAATGGTGAACCACGCTTGAAAATTCATGCCATCTTGTGGGATTTTACACAACCTTATTTTAAGCAAAATGCCATCCTAGATCCTGTGACTGAGGCTCTTTATTCTACTTAAAAAGTATGTTTCTTTCCTTAACCAGTACTGGCCAAAAGCATAGAAAATTATCCTTTTATTTAATGTGAGTTGCTTGTAAGTATACATTTCCCTCAGAGATTAATGTATTTGATAGAAAGATCATGTCTAGAATCTGTTGTTTTAAGTTTATATAAAAGACAATTTAAAAAATAGTTAAGATTTTTAAGAATTATTTCATTTTTCTCAATCTAATACTGAGAAAATTTTACCTAAAATGGATCAGATTGTATCTGGTGACATCCCAAAATACTATTAGTTCTTTTTTATTCTTTTTTAAAATCATAATGCAAATTAACTTTGTTTATCCTATTTTCATATGGACATTGCTCTTTTTGCTTATCTTTAAATGTATCTCATCTTTTTTTTTTAAATGTCTCATCTTACAAGTAAATTTTAACCATCCTCCTTATCATAGGTTCAGTCCTGAGCAAGCTTCCTATCCTTGCTTGAGGGCTCTTTTCTTTCCTTGAATCTAGCCAGTTATTTTAATTTCATATTTCTTATCTTTGCTAGATTTGTTACAATTGAATTCAAGTCTCTTTTGGACTAATACTCTTTACAATGACCATCTATGAAACAGTAACTCTTTTGATGATCCACAGTAATATTATTCCTTCAATTTCCTCAGACTCAAGAGGAGGCCGTGATTAGGGATCTCTAAGAACATTACTGAAACACACGTGTGCGTTAAAGAGATGTCATTGTACTACTTGTCAGTGGGATGTGTGTAAGTCAACTATTATCGTCTGTCTGAACAATAAGGTAAATTCCTGGAGGTCAGGAGTTAACATGTTGTGCACTCCCATAATCCTGAAGGTGTTTCCTTTGTTTTTTTCCAAGAGGCAGCTAATGATCCAAAATGTGTGAAAGACAAAAGAGTCACATGCAATACGTGGTTGAAACAAGAGTGCTACACAAAGTATCAGAAAATAACCATGTTAATGAGGAGACTGGCACCTATAAAAAAGCATTTCTAGATGCACAGTCTTGGGAATACTTAAGCAACCTAATATTATTTAAAAAGGCAATGAATCATCTGGATTTGTATAAAAACTGTGGCTAAGATTTATGCAATTCTGTGTTCTAAAAATCCTCCTGACAAACATCTCATTTATTACTTGCATTCTTTCTAAGCATACCAAACATTGACTAAAAAGGTATTTCCTGAGAAATATTAGATCTTATAGTGAAAACCTATAATTCTAAAAAATGAAAGTCCAGACTTTCATTTCAAAAAGTAAGTCATAGTGAAACAGAATGAACCAAAACCAATAAAATAGGAGACAATATGCTAGCACATGAATGATTCAAATTAACAGGTATAATAAATAAACAAGCACATTTTAGGACATTTACACAAAGTAATTTTAACAGAATGTTGGGGGAGAAATAAAACAAAGAATAAGCATGGTGAAATAAGTCAATGAAAGTTTCAACATTTGTAATAAGAGTTGTAAAGAAAAAAATTCGCAGCCTGCTTTTCACAAATGGCCTGCTCTTAATCTAATTTGAATCTCAGAAGAGGAGAGATGACAACAAGAACACAGAGATTGCTGTTTCAGGATCACAAACTAAAACATCCATCCATGCGAGGATCTCAGTGGTCAAACAGATCAGCAAAGGACCTTTAAAAAGGTACATTTTAAGGTCATCATACTTAAATCACCAGAATGATAAAGAACAACTTCAAGTCAATTAGGTCACTAAAATGGGGAAAAAAGATAAGACATGTTGTATGGGAAAAAGACCGGAAACAAAGGCTTTCAGGAGGCCATACTAGGTAATTTCAGAAAATACTGGGCCTCTGAGGGGAAGGAGAGTAAGAGATGTGATGACAGGCGGTAAAACACCCAAGTAAAACTATGCTGCAACAATGCCAACGAAGTGACAGGCTTTGAAGACAGGCTTCAGGTATTTGACTATGTGTCGCTGTCTTGAAAAAGAGAAAGATGGTCATGCAATTGTCCCTATCATTGACATGTTGGGTATTAATTGTATAGCGTACTGTCTGCCAGATGGAGCAATGGTGAAGGTGTTGTCATGCACACTAGCTGCCCACATAGAGGTGAAAGGCTAGCATCAAGCTCAGAAAGTCATCCTCAGACCTCCACTCATACTTCATGGCATATGCGCACCTGCCGTATATTATACACACCTGATAATAATAAGCAATAGTATATTCTATGTATACAATAATAAATGAAACATATTAAGGCATGATTGTCTAATTTTGTGTCACCAAATTTCATTTGCTTTTTCATATATCTTTTCCTGGAAATGAATGGAATCATGATACATGATGCAAAAAACACATAGAATAAATTAATAAATAATAAATAAATAAATGATTTTTTAAAATAGAGTTCAGTGAGAATCCAGATTGTATTTTATTGACATATTTCCTGACATAACATGTTTTTGCTTTTACATTACCTTCAGATTTCTTTTTCTTTTGCTACAACAATTTTGAGTAGCATTAATCAAGAATTTGTTCTGATATTTTCTGATGCAGCACTACCGTTTGATTCTGAGTTTTCAGGAGGAAGAACATAATAGTCAAAGGTGATCTTTAGTGTATTATGATAGATACTGTCTCTAAACACAGAGCATTGCTGTTGAACTGGGCCTTAACTTCTCTACTGAGAAATTTAATATTATTATGATGATGATGACAATGATGATGGGAAAGTTGTTATTATAGCATTATAGCACACACACACACACACACACACACACACACTGTCTTTTACTCCTCACTAATTACAGTTCATACTAAAAGAGTGAGTGTTCATTTGCTCCTTCCCCAAACCCCTTCCCTAAGAACAGCACCTACATTGACAGCTCTGATGTGATGCATGGAAGGGTTCTGTCTTCTTTCTTATCCACCTACTCATATTAATGTCAGTACATAATGATGTATCCTCAGATTGTAAACCGGATTGGCATCATATGTTGTTCTTGCATTTGTTTTTTTTAATTATTTTATATGCAGAAGGGGGCATGCCTGTGGAAATCAGAGGACAATTTATAGGAGATGATCTCCCTTCTGTCATGCAGGGCTGGGTATCAAACTCCATCAGTCACGCTTGGAGTCCGGTGGCTTTACTGGGGAGCCATCTCACTGGCTCTGTGATCATAACCGCATTTGTTGTTCTAACTGTTTCACCATCTGGAGTTTCTGGTTGGTCCCTATGTCTCTCTGGCATAGCCTCATTGATACTGATTTATTTTTGCTTTTTGTTTCTTATGTGTAATTATCTTTTTTTCTAAGACATTCTAAGCTCATCTTGTACCTTTCCCGCCCAAGCTAAAAGATTAAATGCACATTTTCAATTTCATGAAATAAGGTTTACCATTTTTAATAAGTTTGTCTATAGATTCTCAAAAATTACTAGATTATATAAACTAGTAATCTTTTCTAAGAAGTATCTCCTGTGATTTACCAACTTACTCCATCTCCATGAAACCATTGAACTGATGAAATTTCTATTATCACTATACGTTTGGACATTTCAGAAGTTCATTTAAAAAATCTTGTAGTACATGTAATTTGTCTAATCTATGCTGTTAGGCATTTTCATCTGGGTTTCACAATGGTCTTTTCATGGATTTATAGTTAATTATATTTTATTACTAAATAATATTCCATGGATACACCTTTAGTCTATCTACACATTATCAGTTTTATAAGGACATCTTAGCGGTTTCTGGTTACAGTGGCTACAAATAAATAAAATTCAAATAAAATAAATAGTCATGGGCAGCTTTTTACATAACTCACTTAAGTGAAAGCCTGCATGTGCATTAGGAAGGTCTTATAGCAAGAACATTTTTCCTTCACAAAGTTTCAAAATGCCCATATGTTTTCATTCCAACCAGCAGTAATAATATATTTTCTACTTCTCTGATATCCTCTGCATTTATTTTTCTCACTAAGTTGAACTTTAGTTGTCTTAATGGGCGGATAGTGATATCTTCTATTAATTCAGAAACAGCATATAATATTGAACATCCTTTCATATAGTTATTATCCTTCTGTGTATCTTCTTTAAGGGATATATGTTTAAATTTCTTACAAGTCTTCAATTAGGTTATTCAATTTATTGTTTGATCTTATATTTTGTATTTTGTAACAATCTTAATAGATGTGAGTTTTGCAAATATTTTCTACCGATTTCTCCAATTTTTCATTTTTTAGCAGGATCCTTCACAGCAGAAATTTTCATTTTTAAGGAAATCTTACATACCAGTTTTTGTTTATGACTCATGATAATTTTAATTTTGTGTCACTTTCTGAAGTCTTACCAAGAATAAACTGAAACAGTCTCTTGTTAATTCTTCCTTTGTGAAACTTCTTTTTTGATCTTCTGGAAACTAATTTTTGACATCTAACACTTCATTCCAAAAGAGCTCTATTTCTAAAATCTCACAGTATTAAAATATTTATAAATGGATACAATAATTCTATTGTCTAGTCAGTTTATAATAAATAGTACCTTTGATTTTCTTCCATACATAATTTATAAAGTACTTATTTATGGCCATTATATTATGGCTTTAAATTAAAATGTTACTGGAAAAATTGAAATCTTATTTGGAAATAAACTGGTATATTAAGAAAAGAGTAGTGTATTCAGAAAAAAGCAGTCTAAAATTTTTACTTGGGTATCTGTGTATGCTTCATACATAGAAACAGTAAAAATGTCATGACAAACATATTTGCCAGAAAATTACTATAAATAACGGATTGATTAAAATTTTTGAGAGATGTTACAAGGTACCTTAATAAAATTTTCACAGATACAGATATTTGAGAAATCTGTAGAAGTCCTTTGAGGAGAAAATTTAAAAAATCACATAAATTGGGGAAGTAACTTAAGATGTGAATAATTATTAACTTAATGAACCATATCTGATTATCTTTCAGTGACAATGAGAGCAGAATGTAGATAAATCTTAATTTATAGGTCATTTATGAAGAGCATACTTGAATTAAAATGAACAAAACAGTGTGGATCAGAAAATATAAGTAGAGAACAACTCATGCTTACAGATGTGTTATAAAATACAGAGAGAAAAGGAGAGCAATGGTATTTGGGGTGTTCTTCAGATTGTGAAAACAATGGGTGTTCAATATAAATCAGAATTAAATTCAATTCTTCACCTATTATTGGAAGAGGAACTTTATATTAACCATTATTTATATCTTATATATTTAAATACCTAGGTAACTCTTATAATCTGAAATATTAAATGATTATAATATATGAGGAACACAAAAATATTTAATAACTCTAGCAATCCACTTTATTGTTACTATTATTATTGAATAAAATTGAACTTTGCAAAGATTCATCTATATTTATTTATTTATTCATTCATTTATTTATTTATTTATTTATTTATTTATTTNNNTTATTTATTTATTTATTTATTTATTTGCGTGTGTGTCTGTGTGATTGACACAGAGACCAGAAGAGAGTATCAGATCAAATAAGCTGAAGCTCAGGTGGTTTAAGCCCTATCATGAGGGTGCTGGCACTCTAACTTGGATCCTCTTGCAAAAGCAACACTCTCTCTTAACCTGCGATGAAATGGCAAATTGTAATAAATGGTTATTCTTCAATTAAGCCCATGTCACAATGTCTATAGGATTGACAGATAGAGAGAAAACTCCTAAAAGAAAAGGTAAGCATCCTTTTTTCCCCCTTACTTAATTCCATGCTACTTCCTAGGTATTTTTCTCATTGTAGTGACCAAATATTAACAAGAGTTTACTTTGGCTTACAGTTTGAGGAAAGATAGTGTATCATGTTAGAGGAGGCAACCTGGAGGAACATGAGGCACCTAGGGTCAGGAAGATGAACAATCTATCAAAATGGAGCTGATGTCCCAAACTGACTCATTTCCTTAATCCATTTTTCACCTATTTTCAATGACTTTCCCAAACAGAACCACAGGTTGGACTCAGTGTTCAAGAAAGAACCTATGGCATCTTTTCCCACTACAACCCTGAGATCACTTCCCAGCTGGAGTTATTTTAAAGATAAAACAAAACTATACTTAAGATATTGTACCTGTTGTACTTTAAACAGCACATTATTGATGTTTTTGAAGTTTAACTACAATAGGGTCCAAGATATGTAGAAAATATTGAGTTAAGAAAAAATTAACACAAATCAATCGCTGACATAGTTATTAAAGCTACACTACAGATGGCTTAAAATATCCATCTAAAATTTTTGAGACATAGGCAAAACATATCTTCTTTCACTTAGTTAAGCACACTTTCCTAAGGTCTTTAAGAAACGAAAAGACAGTATTTTAAGTAAATAGATGTAGCATCATAATTAAGTAGGCAGCCGTAATGGTCATCATCCATCTGTGGGATAAGACACAGTGACACTACATTTTTCCAACTTTGTTTCCAAACTTCAAATAAACTAAATTCTAAAGGGTTATGTCAGACACTGAACCAGTGGTCCCTTTATTTGGCATTTTTGGAAATACTATAATAGAAAAAAATAAATCACTAGATTGATAAGTAATAACAACCACAACATATTCCTGATAATAAAAAGGAAGGATAGAATACTTGCCATAGGAAAGGATTTTCAAAGGCTCTACCTCTTGCCTTCTTAACGAAGAGAAACTTTTACTCTTCTCAAAATCCACATGGCCAGTGTCTAATCCTATAGGTGGGATTGTGTCATTATCCCTTTTTCTCTTTAATATCACATATAATTTACTATTTATACAATTATTATCAGTAAACTAGACTAAGGATTTTTAGAATGGCTCCTAAATACCACAGAATTATACTTCTTATTCAAATAAAGAATAATTAAAAAACATTATGATATATTTTCACTAGCATGCTAATCCTAGTGCCCAGCTTCCATGGGATGCTATCATCAAAACCCAGAAAGGCTCTGAGGAGATGAAGTGCGTAAACAAAATGTGATGGGAACTATTAATGGTGTTGCCATTGCATTATTGATGAGATGTATTTATCAGAATAGAGTGGATCTCAGGAGGTTTTAATACTGTATTGAAAAACAATAGTAATCTATTGTGTACTTAAATGAGTCACTAATTCTTTCAAAAGATTCCTATATTTAAATTAAGTCACATTATTCTTTCTTGCCTAGCAATGTGGGTGAGATAATGAAGTACAAAGCCCTCAGTGCAGAAGTCAATGTTAGGGAGACATATGAATCTTCTTAACCCCAGAGAATCTCTTTGTCTTCAGGAATTTGATGGCACATTTACTCCTTTACAACTATGAAAATGAATCTTTTCTCACCTCTAAGGACATGTATCTAAACCTAGAAGTGAAAATTTCCGTTGCCACCAGCATGCATAAGAACATTTTTATTTGGTGTGCTTGAGTTTGAGGCCTCTGTGAAATGCTGAGTTATGTCAGGGTGCTCTTCTGCTATTCTGTTTCAGTTGTGGAAGGCTTATTAGTCACACTCAGGAAGGAAGGTGTTAAGGATATCCCAACCTGTGTCTCCAGCAATATGCATTATTACCAGTGAAACACAAGGCAACTTAGGCCCTCAAGCTCCTTCAGTGTGTAATTGGTATCTTGGTCTCAACTTGGGTAATATATGATCCTATGAACTTTGATCATGGGTTATACTAGAGGTTAACCCATATTTGAAAAGAAGAAACAGGCTCCTAACACTGTAGGAAAGAACTGCTGTCCATTCCAATATCTTACCCCAAGAGACGCGTCAATATTTTCAAGAGCAATGATGTCAAGGGCTCAGCATTTGATCTGCTCCAGAGACGGGAATCTTAGGGAGAACAATAGCCTGTGGGCTTATAAGTGAACTCAGTATGAATTGACCCATGCGCTTCCTGTATCAGTGTTTGCTGCTATAAAGAATTCCTTTAGCTTCCCAGATTATTCCACCCACACTCTTTTTGTCTTTGATCTCATGGCCTTTTCCCAGTGGGCTCCTGGTCAGCTTGATAGGCTATTGTTCAATGACCAGGAACCTATGTATATTCTGGAATTAGGCCACATATAGCTAATGGCTTTTATGCTACTAAAGGCTTTGCCTAGAGTGAATCAGCCCTCTTTAAAATGTAAATTGAAAACGAAACTACTGTTAATATTTTTGCAGCCATTTCTATGTTACACTCATACACTAAAATAAGAGTCTGTCTAATCCGAAGCTTTCTGCTACTTTTCCAACTCCCTGTACAGAAGTACTATAAAGTCTTAGGTGTAAACCAGCGAAGGCACAGTGGCATCATGGGCAGTACCTGAGTGTTATCTTGGCTGCTCCCAAATGCAGCTTTCCTCTGTGTTGTAGTCTTGGTCGGCCTTGCTGTAAAACGTATGTTGTGATGAACATTTACTAGACCCAACTAACGTTCTATCTTTAGATGCTGATATAATATACACTAAAGCAGGCATGATAACTTCAGTTCCTAGAAAAAATAGCTATATAAGGCACAGGAACAAATAATGTAAGCATTGCTTGTTAGTTCATAATATACAAACCTCTGACATATATGATTCTTGTCAATAGCATGACCAATGTGTTATGAGTACTCTTTTCTCCTCTGTCTACATTCTTAGTAAGAGTCCCTTTTCTGTTCTTTTAAGAGTCCTCCGAGCAAGAAGCTACCTTGGTTACTCCACAAGAAATTAATTTGTGTTTAATAAGATGAACCCACTTTGATGAATTTTGCCTAATACTTATTCTTACCTTTTATGTGGGATTTCCCTCTGTATGTTGTAAATACCATTGGTTAAAAAGATGTAGCTTTGGGGCTATTGCAGCACAGAATAGGGCAAGGTGGGAATTCCAAGCAGATAGAGGAGGAGAGAGTAGGCAGAGTCAGGGAGATATCATGTAGCCACCTAAGGAGAAAGATGCCCACAGGAGGCCTCTGGGGCCTTACAGGTAATCCATGACCTTGTGGTGATACACAGATTAGTAAAGATGGATTAATTTAAGATGTAAGAGCTAGATAGAAATATGCTTAAACTCTTGGCTGAACAGTATTGCAATTACTATAGTTTTGTGTGGTTTATTTCCAGTTTGGATGGCCAGGAAACAAATGAGCAGCCTCTGTCTACAGATTGACACCAAAACTTGAACAACTACATCCATGTAAAACCTGAGAGTTTCAAAAAGAATTCTATACATAAAAAAAAGGAATTTAGCATTGCTTCTTGGTTTCTTGGTAGCCATTTTTTTCCCCCAGATGGGCTCTGTTTGCTGGTGGCAAGCAGGGGTGCTGTGGCTCCTTTAAGAGAAATCTTCCTGAATCAACATTAGCAGCTATGTAAAACTGGGACTGGGAACCAGAAAACCAGGGAAGTGTGTCTATAATGAAAGACCGTAGATATATGGTTATAAAGCACAACAAAATATTTTTCACACCTTGGGAATTTTGAACTCCAGTTCCAGACTGTTAATGTGCATGGTCTCTTCTGAGGCTTTCTCTTGGACTTTCAGAGACTATATTGCTTTTTAAGGAATATTTTCTATTAATCTTAATAAAATTCAGATGTATTTCTCTCGCCTCAGCTTTGCTTTTTAAAATGTCTTTAGATACTCTGAAAGGGCCTTTGCATCATATGCAGTAGACACTATGGTAATTGTTCTTTTATAAAATTAGTTAGGGACACATTTGTAATACAAGCAGAGAATGTTATCTGCTATATTAGAACATTTATTCTATAATGATACTCAAGATATCATAGAAAAAAAGCCTGTTTCATACTAAAATCTAGATAGGCCCTATGAATCTGCAGTAAGTTTCCAACTATTTTTTGCGGGGTGGGTGGACAGTGTATCATGCAAACTAGATTCACATAGAGCTCACCATACAGCTAAGGATATCATTAACTCCTGATCCTTTTGCCTTTGGCTTGCTTCTGCCAGGAATTTAAGATACACCACCATGCCCTGATTCCTTTCTTGAAATGCTGGAGATTGAATCCTTGTATATGACCTATAAGGTTAGCTTTGTCTCTAACATGAATTTTAGTGATCAAAATAAAGAAGAAATGTCATCAGTTACATAGTTTAGTTTCATCAGAAGAGAAAAACATTGAGACAACTCCAAGGAATTCATCTTTTTTAAAAAATTGGGTAGTGAGATATTCTCTTAAATGAATATCATGTGCTGTGACTAACATCATCAAAGAAACTTCAGAATAGCAAGTTACTTAGTTATTTGCAGTTACTTAATACCATGAACCTGAGCTACTGTTAAGTGCAAATAAATGAATATTGAGGTTACTACATGTTTAATTTTTTAAATAGACTATCAATTTTTCCACAGGTAATTGAACGATCTATTTATTCAGTACAGTACGTACACATAGAACAGTTTATGCTAGCCCGATTTTATCCATGGATGAAATTTAACATACCCAATGAAACAGATTCCTGCACCAATAGCTTTCTCTGAATGTTAGTGAAAATTCGACAGTAGGTATTAGACATGTTAAGTGGCGGTCAATGTCACTTAGATTAGTGACATTAGAAGAGCCCACATCTGACTTGACCAGTAGCCTAGTGAGGGGCACATGGGTGAACAACCCTTCCAGTCATGGAGTAGATAGTGAAGTACTGAGAGTGAGCAGGTCCAAAATTTTCTAGGAAAAGAAAGAAAACATCACTCCTATAAAATGACAAGTCAGCAACTGGGTGTCAAGACTTCCTCTCTCTTAAAAGAAGGTTTAAATAATGTTACCTGAAAAAATGTAGAGCGCTACTAACTTCCTCTTTTGATTGAAGCAGTGAGAGCTTGTGTAACTTGGGATAATGCACTGGTCAGGTTCGGTCCTTTAAACAGGTTACCAAAGGTACTTCCACATAATTGAAAAGATTGATTTGTTCTATGCAGCTGTTAACTCTGCACTGAAGGACACTTATCCAAATAATTTTGACCTTGGAATACTTCATTTTACATCATTATTTCTAACAGTAATTATATAGAAGTGCCTGTTTCCTCTAAAAGATACCCCTAATTTCTGACAATAAAACCATGTCATTAAAGCACAAATGAATGCTTAAACTGTGTTTTCTAAGGGGACAGTGAAGAACACTTAACTCATTTGAAAGTGGAATCAAATCATCTGGGTTCAGAAAAATAAGTCAGGTCGGGAGCACATATCTCCTCATTACAAGTGGAGATTATGATCAAATGCATTAGGAGATCAACCCTACTGACCCTGACTTTCAAGGTATCATTAAGGCAATATCGTCCCAATATCAGAAGCCAGAAAGTCAACGTGAGCTCACAGTAGATTTTTCAACTAAAATCATCCTTAGAATTAAGGAAGAAATCTACCATTCATTTTGTGGTTGTCAGACAGCAGACACTGTGTTAATCATATAGTGATGGTCTCTTCCTCAATAATGCCATGGAGGAAATAACCTTGTCTCATATGATATAAAGAATCCAGAAGTATGAGGAGCATTTCTCCAAGCCATGATCTCAAGATGCTATAGCAAACAAATGGAAGACCAGGAATAAGATTCTGCTTGGGGCAAATTTGCTCTGTTTTTCTATTCTTATAATTGTCATTATATGCTTTCAGAAATGTGAGACAACTTGCAGCCCAGTATCTAGTTGTCCTTCCAATTGTTTTGCATGCTTGTAACAATGTATATATATTCTCATTGTATTGACTTCAAATTATATGATAGAATTATTTTAATTTCCCACAGATTGTTGCTATTTGAGATTATTTTGTGATTCTTCATAAAGGTAGAGCCATCAATAAAATACAATTGTCCTAAGAGAGGATACAGATCATACTGATACACATGCTCATCTCAGACGATGTCAACTATGCACTGCAGCTTCCTAAAGCAAGTCATACCACTGACCCACATCACCCCCACTATCTGTTGACTGTGAGTAACAGACATCTCTATCATTATTAAGTACACTGTTTTTTTTTTTTTGCGAAAGAGTTTACCAGGTTTGATAATCAAAGAATGCACCACATTGTTCATCAATCAAATCCATGGCATTTAACTAGACTCTTGAGATCCTCCACTTCTACTGACTCTTCTTACAACATAGATGGCTAAAGAAGTTAAACTGTACTAAGATAAAGACAGGCCACTCCTTACCAGTGAGCACTGTTCACACAATACTCCTAAATTAGCACCATTTTCTGCTAATCAGAAGAATGCAGAAAGTATTTGGTATGCTCAGTCAATGTTGCCTACAGGTCTATATTTGTTATGGTAATGAACTTGCTGAATCAGTGTTATTATTGACAACTTAGTTCACATTATAGTGCTATTTCTTGCTCAATCAATAACATTTGATCCTACTTTACAGTATTTGGGTTCCTTATATTCACATGCTCTTCCTAATTTATTTGAATTTATTACATTATGTTTGAGTTTATTGTACTTTTTGTTTGAGAATATTCAAAAGGAATTTGGTCTTCCTGAAGAAGCATATCTACATGTTAACAGAAATTTTAACTTTAATTTTGCCTTGTACCCCACTTGCTGGTAGTTAGGTGCACATTACAGAAAGCTGTAACTTTTTATTGATATTGAAAATCTCTGGGCTTCTAATGTCTAACATAAAAAAATGTATCAAGTGATGCCTCATAGATACCCAAAAGTTATTTGAAAATCTCATTTAGAGACATTTTATATATTATCTTATACATGCAAATAGTGATCATAAATTTAATAATTTACATATGTGCATAAATTATATGGTGCAAATACCGTTGTATTTCAACGAATGAAGAAAACAAAGTTCAAAGAAATTAAGAAACTTGATTAGAGACAGAAATCTAACAATTGTAGGTCAGAAAACAATCTCTAACCAACTTAACACAAATACATAGAGATATATTAAGACATAATGATAACAGATTTCAAAATAATGTCTGTATAGAGAGGTGTAACAATATTAAGAAAAAAACATTTTTATCCACAATAAAACATTATCAAATTTTTGTAAATATTTATAAATGCCATAATAAACTCAAAAGTAATTTTGTGAGTCTTGATCCAGTCTTAGAAGAAGCAAGATGTGAGTTCCTCGCCAAAAAAGGTTCCAAGTCACATGGCTAACATAGACAAGAATAAGTTATAAGAGTTAATAAGAAAGCCTGAGCTAAGGGGCCAATCAGTTTATAACTAATGTAGACCTCTGTGTGATTCTTTTGGGACTGAATGACTGAAGGACTGGGTAGGACAGAAACCTCAGTCAACAGAACGGTGCCCAACAATGGGACAACTACATCAGCATAAAATCTGAGAGAGCTTGGGAAGTAATTCTAGACACAAAATAACAGTGTTAAGCAGGGCTTCTTGATAGCAGCACTTTCTTGGGTGGGCTCTGCTTGCTAGAGGCAAGTCCTCTCACTTAAGATAGGCTTCCTGACCCAGTTTTAGTTGCAAAACCTTGCAGCTCTTTTAAGAAGACCTGCCTCTGAAAAACTTAAATGGTCTTAATGAAAAGCTGACTGAATGCTTTCTGGTGGTGGCAGGGACCTTGAAATGCCATAGAGTTGTGGCAATAAGCATGGTTTCAGCTGGTACCTCTGCCATGTGGTTAGATTCTCAGAAAAAAAGCTAAGGAATGTGCTGGATACAGTCGTCAAAGCCACGGTTTTAATCCTAGCCACATTGCTTAGCAAATTAAAGACTCACGTTCAGAAAAAAAAAAGGAGATATACAGTAAAGAGAGATTCAAAGATGAAGAAAACCTCTAAATGGTTTACACTGTGTTAAAAATATATGTAGGCTTGGGAGAGAAAAAAAGGATAAAGTTCATAAAATAAAATAAAATAAAGTGTGTAGTTGGGTGTGGTGGCAAACACCTTTAATCCCAGCACTTGGGAGTCAGAGACAGGCAGCTCATAACCAATTCTGTGAGTTCAAGGATATTGTGGTCTACAGTGTGAGTTCTAGGACAGGCAAAGATACACAGAAAAACCCCATCTCAAAAAGCCAAATATTAAAAATAAAAATGAAAGAAATAGAGTTTAAAATAAAGCCACATAAAGATGAAAAATACAGAGACAGTCTGGATACTGAATATTATTGTGTTGTCTTTAAATTGTTTAATGGCTGAGGAAGGAGCAAAAGCTGCTAAAAGATATTTGATTATAAATGCTGCTGGATTAATCCAACATATATAACTTTGAAAATGCCTTGACTTCAAAATTAAGTCAAAAGGTATGTTACTTTGGAGAAGAGGTTTTGCATTTATTTCCAAAGGAAATGAGAGGCTTTGAATTCATTCTAGGCTAAGAAAAATTAGGTTTGATCAAGAAAGACCCCCTGAAGAATCTCCAATAGGAGCAGATGGTCCAGATGATCCAACATTTCAGGGGACATATGTTGGAGTTTCCTCTGAGTTCTGCATCCAGAAAAGTTTCAAGACTGCTGGCTAAGATGATCAAGCCTCACAGAATATTTCATTCAGGACTTAACCATAATTCAAAAATGTTTTTTAGGTCCCTTAAGATTATCAGTGCCCCCAATCAGCAAAAAAATCCCCCCCCAAAATAGATTATGGATGTTTGCCTTTGTTTAGATGTTGGTTACAAGTTGTTATGGATAATGGTGAGGAGAAAAGCTAAATAAAGGAGATTCAATTCAGAGTTCTTTTTTTTTTAAATAGGGGTGGGGCAAGTGCTGTGGGACAATGGTCTGTACCTTGCCAATTTTATTTTAATAAAATTCTGATTGGCCAGTAGCCAGGTAGAAAATATAGGTGTGGCTACCAGGCAGGAAGTAGAGGCAGGGCAATGAGAATGCTGAGAAGAGGGAAGCACAGTCTGTAGTTGTGACCCAGCCTCAGAAGAAGCAAGATGTGACTGCCTCGCTAAAAAAGGTATCAAGCCACATGGTTAACATAGACAAGAATAATAATTTATAAGAGTTAATAAGACCGCGAGGGGTGCGCCCACCCACTGAGACGGTGGGGCTGATCTAATGGGANCTGGATGGAGGGGGGAGGACCTTGGACTTCCCACAATGCAGGGAACCCTGACTGCTCTTAGGACTGGAGAGGGAGGTGGAAGGGAAAGGGGGGAGTGAGAAGGAAATGAGAAGAGGGGAGGAGGTGGAAATTTTTAATAAATAAAAAGAAAAGAGTTGATAAGAAAAGCCTGAGCTAATGGGACAATCGGTTTATAACTAAAAATAAATAAAAAATAAAAAACAATTTTGTACCTGGGGAGAAAAGCATCTAGAAAAAGTATTTTTTTTTTCAATGTAGTACTTATTTGCTTCACAGAACAGTAAAAAGTCTGTTTTCCATGTGCTAATTTAAATAATTTTTAATATATTTTAGTTTTCCTTGCCCTCTGGTATGTCATATAGCTTAGTATTATTTGAAATAGTTGCTCATTAAACATAATAACAAAGACTACAAATTAATTATATAGGAGTTAAATGTATAAAAGACAATACCCCCAAGGTGACATTTCCAATCTTGGAGACAAACAAGCGATGTCTTTGTTGGGCACACTCTGGCCCATTACTCTTTCCGTTTCCATGCTCCTCCTCCTGATATGTTGATGTTTCCCATGATTAGTATGTGGTCATTTACCCACTCTGTAGGCCTTTAACGAACTCTTTCCTATTTTTCCCATGTAGCAAAGGTGTATGGAAATGCCTATAATTTAGTGTCTTAAAAATATATATGTAAGAAAGAAGATAGGTAAAGATGGGCATGTGGGACACAGACATGTTAAGTCTCAGCTGCAATTGCAGAGGAATGTAAGATTCCTGGAGCTCATTCTCATGGTGCAGAGACATATCTCATTTTCTTTCTGATTGTTACACAGGACTTGTGAGTAGAAGGCATGCATGTACACACACACACACACACACACACACACAGACACACAGTTTTCTTTACTAAGAAGATTCTCTGAAACAAAGAATTCTCAAATCCCACAGAGGACAAATTTTGTTTTCTGGCTGTTCAGCACTTTGCTCTGTTCCAAGACAATCTGTCTCTAATGGGGTATGATATTACACAATGAAGTCATGTATCTTTCCTCTCTAGTCTGTCCCTGCAACTTTTATAATTGGGCCACTTGGGTGCCCAGGAGAATGATTTCCTTACTAAGCCATATATCTTCTGTTAATAGAAGTAATGCCTGTATCGTCAGGTCCAACTGGATAGAGTTACTCAACTCCTATTTAAAGGCTAATCTCATTACAGATATTTGCTGGGAAGAAGGAAAGACTGAAGCTATGAGAAGATGCCTCTAAAGTAAGAGTATATTCACTGTCAGGTATGGAAAGATTAATGAGGGCCTGGAGAGATAGTTCAGTGTTTAAGAGTGCTTCCTGCTCTTCCAGAGGACCCGAATTTGCTTCCCAGAACCCACAGCAGACAGCTCACAATCCCCTGTATCTTTAGCTCCAGTGGATCTGTCACTCTCTTGCCATTGAGGGCACCAATCACACATGGCAGGCACACACACACACTCATCACATAAATAAAAGCCAAAATATGTTTTTTTAAATGATGAATAAAAGGTCGAGGAATATTTACTATTGTCTCTATGTAAATTATTTTTATTGGCCGCACTGATCTGACCAATAATGGGCAAATGCTATAGAATATGATGGCGTACATTAAAAATACTTTGTGTTGAAAGAGAATCAACTGATAAGTCTATTCTTATCAAGGAAGTTGAATTAAAAGTAAGTACATAATTTTCAGGAAAGTGATCATGGTAGTCGCAGTGTAGGCAGTGGCAAGATAGAGAGTATCTAGAGGAAATGAATTCTAAACCTTCAAGTAGTAGGTAAATAGAATTATTTCCCAGGAGCTCACAGAAATTCTGGACAAAGGAGAATCTCTTCAGGAATATGAGGAGTGAAGTCAGTGTGTTTTCTATGTCCTTTCTTTTACTCCACTGTAACACATTTTTCTGCAGGCATGTCTCCCCTATTACAACATTCTTCCTCGAATTCTTATCAGGTTTGGGAACTTTTAGTGTCTTCCTATTGCCCCTTTGTCCTTTTTTTGGCTGGCCTGTGCAGATCTTGGTTGCTGAGTCTGAGATCTGAAGACCTGAAAAAATGGGGCAGACTACAGTCTAATTCTGTAGACCATCTTTACTTTATATACATAAATGAAACAAAGAAAGTAATGAGCCAAGGAAGGATTTTTGAGTTTAGAAAAAAAATGTAAATGAATGTCACTAAACACATACTAAACATTAACAGAGCATCACTTTCTCAGAACATTCTCAGGACAGTCCAATTTAAACACAATTTCCTGGCAATACGATAGATTATATCTGGAAAAGAATGAAAGCAAGGCAGAAGGCCAATACCAGATTCGGGACACACTGACCAGGTTGGCTTTTGTGGCTGTGTTCTGACATCCAAGAAGAAGAAACCACGTCATGGACTGAATATAAATGTTCATCATAGGAGTCACAAATTCACATCTAAGAACAATTCAGATAATAAAATGCACCTGAGGTAAAAGGCCCTCTGCCCTTCTTTTCCTGGAGCCTCTCCACAGTTCCCCAAGGCATTGTTCACTCTGTGTCTTTCCTTTGATTGTGTCCCAACATCCTTCAACAACGATCTACTTTTCCTCTTTTCAAATTATAAGTGCCACACATTGCATTTCTCAATAGAATAGTTCATCTTAAAATCTAATCAGTTCTTTTGACTGTGTCAATCTAAATAATTTGATGTGTCTTGTCTGAATGGGTCTCCAAAAGGAAACAGTCTGTTAATATTGATGCCTGTCTTCTGATTACTGGAGGACAATGAAAATTGTTTCTGTTCTGAGAGATACAAGAGAATGATTTAAAGAACATCATAACAAGTTGTAGTTCTGGCCCCAAATTAGGTGTTTGTGTTTGCTAACTCCATCACTTTAATATTACTGTTTAGCCCAGTTCTTCTGGACTCCCCCCACATCTCTACGGGCAAAGAAGTGAGGCATCAGTAGTTAACAATAATCCACAAGCTCGAAGAAAGCTTTTTTTTAACTGTTAGATTGTAGTAATAAGGGGAGCGGGCCCTGCTTTTCGTCCCGCCCAGCTCCCGCAC
>LOEQ01007671.1:45596-59941 GCA_001685075.1 Bramus lutescens | reverse complement strand
GGAAAGCTAAACTGAATGCTGGGAGAAAGAAGGTGGAGTCAGTGAGAAGCCATGAAGTTGCCTCAGGAGACAGACCTCCACTGGAGCTTATGGAAGCAGGGTTTATATATATATATATATACACACACACATACATTTTTTAAATCTAGGAATCACTGTGTCCTGAGAGTATCATTTTGAATTTGAATTAACACATCTTATTCTCACAGCCAGTCTATGAGTGGAAGTAATCATTCTAGTCTTGTGACTCAGACTCAGAAAAATGTAGTCACAGGTGATATGCCTGAATCCCATGAAGGAAACGACAGTCAGTCAAATCATTGGTTTTCTTCCCTCATTCTGCTCCGTGTTGCTTATTAAGACTCCATGAGATAGCACAAGGTTACTGTCTCATAGAATTTGCTGAAAATATACTTGAACACAGATTGACTGGTTAGTTCTTACATAAATAAGATGTTTCATGTTAGTTTTTATCTTGCACATATAAAATAATACCTACAACTTTCATTAATATTAGTAGCAGAAATTAATTCAAATATGATGAAACTAAATCATGACTGAACTCTAGTATTGAATTGCTATGTGATGAATTTGCTTGAGTGAAATTATGTTATCTACAGATATATAATGTTTATACATACATTTTATAATCTTTCAGTCTTTTAATTCTTACACTTTAAGTGAATTAAAGTTTTATGTTTATATGTTTGATAGATTTATTTGTTGAAATAATTATTAGTTATTGTTTGGCAAGAAAAATTTAATGCACAGAGCATGCTAATATTTATATACTTTACTCTGGTTAGATCAAATATATACTTTGTATGAAAGTATCAGCATTGACACTACTGTAATTATAGTGATAAGTTTAAAATCATGTACTATGTAGTACATCACATATTTTGGTATATCAATTTAATTTTGATGTATTTTTATCTTGATTCCTTTTCTCTTTCTTTAGTTCTAATTATAGAAATTTAAAACTTTTAATGACATTTTGAAAAAAAGAAGGGAGGGGATGCAGGAAGAGGCTATTGGAATTGTTTGGTTGGACATTTGGAGAGGGGTATGGAAAGATTGCAGTAGAAATTTCCTGGAATCTATGAAGATGAGTCTAAGGAGGAATCCTCGGAATGGAGGATATGGAGTTTCAACCGGCCATCTCTTGTAGTCTCAACCAGCCATCTATTGTAGTCAGGCAAATCTTACAATGGGAGGACTAGGGTGTATTTAGTTGAGTTGCTGGCCAAGGGATCTTACAGAAATCCCCAGACAACCCACAATATTGTTAAGAAAAAAAGGTTGCTCTCTGCCAGAAGATGCCAAGATCCCTTTGCTTAGGACAGCACCCATGCAACTCATTGAACATAGAGAAGTCAAGCTCGTGCCCATATGGAGACCTTACATCTATTTAACTCTCTTTGGTGTGGAAGATACTCTGCAGGCTCCTGAAAGAGAAATATGGACACCAACCCAGCCACAAAGCCATTGACCTACAATCTGTCCTGCCTGCAAACTATGCTAGATGGAGCAATGGTGCCAAAGAACATGTGGGAATATCCAACAAATGTCTGATTTGATCTAAGGTCCATTCCATGAGGAGGAACTCATACCTGACACTGCTTGGGTAACCAAGAACCAGAAACTATGAAAAAAAAATCAATAAAATGATTGCTAATCATATTCTGCTATACTCACAGATCACTGCCTTATCCAGCCATCATCAGAGAGGGTTCTTCCAGCAGCAGATGAGAACAGATGCAAAGACCCACAGTCAGATATTATGTAGAGAGACAGTCTAAATGGAAGCCCTTTGTGAAATCCCTCCCCTCAGAGCTCGGGGAATCCCATAGAAGTGGAGGCAGAAATATTGCTAAGACCCAGAATGGGAATGGAGGATGCCAGGAAAACACGGCCCTCTGAATCAACTAAACAAAGCACTTATGAGCTTAGTATTTTTATGGCACTCATGACTGAGAAAACTAGCATGTCTCTGATTCTTGCGCCTGTTCTTGGGACTCTTTTCCTCCCGTGGGTTGCCATGTACAACTTCGTTGTGATAGTTTATGCTTCATCTTGTTATATTTAATTTTGGCCATGTTTGGTAGTTATCTCATAGAAGCCTGCTCCTTTCTAATAACAGAAAGAATGGGAATGGATCCAGGAAAAAGGGGGAGATGGGAAAGGAAAATATAATCAGAATATATTTCATGAAAAACGAATCTATTTTAAATAAAAGAGAAGGGCTAAAATGGAAAACTATAATATAAAGAACATTTCAAATTTGTATACTTAAGTTTGAGTTGAGCAAAAATTTTCTTTTATCAGTATTGTCAGTATTATAATTTTAGGGGTAATTTTAAAAGCATATTCTATGCCAAACATATGTTTTGGTCTATCTGCTGAATTTTAATTTATTTTTTGTCTTGATATCTTTCTTCTTTCATAAATTCTCATTATAGAAACTGGAAAAAAGAATCAGTAAATAATTTTCAAGTCTATTTTCAGAAGAAAACGAGAGAAAATTCTCTAAAAAATGCATGACTAAATTTAAAAAAATGGTGAATAGATTCGGGGGTAGATAGAGTCCGCAGAAAATTGAACTATGAAACTAACCTGAAAGTATGTCTGAAGACACAAGAAGAGAAGATTTAGACACAATTGGAGATCCTTCTGTTTCTGCCTGGCCTTCCACTAAGTTCATTCTGACAAATAGCAGAGTCATTGCTGCCCACTTCTGGCTTTCAAACAGTCTCTGTGTTCTAGCTACATGATGCATTAGCTCATTGTGGTTCGGAGAACATAGACTCTGAACTATCTCCGTCTCTTGCTTCAGATATATGAGGTACACAAAGAGGATTCCTTGTATCTTGGGGAAAGAGATAGCAATCTTACTGCATAAGCATATACTTTTAATATGGTAAAAGTCTACCGTCAGATGGGAACTTAGAGAGAAGCAGACTTGAACAAAAACTGCTGTAAAACAAAATAATAATAAAACAAAATAATAATAAAACAAAATAATAATAAGTTCATCTACCTCATTAGAAGCACACAATGGCAAACCAGACCCCATATGCTAATAAACATCATAAAGAGCATAAGGGAGGAAATAAAGATTCTCAAGAGAACAATATTCTTTCACTTACACTTTCCTCTGTTCCATGAAAATCCTGAAAACTGTATATTTAATTTTAGACAATATTTATGTAATGATATACTAAGAATAAATCATATTGAAAGTATTGAGAAATCTGTAGATAAACATAAATTATTATATAAATTCTTAATAGAAAAGTGCTAACATGCTACAACTATATCTACAAATATAGGTTAGAATCGTAAATCTTGAAATATTAGCAACTGGATCTTCTAATTCAATGATAACTAAGTTTCAAAAGTATAACTTATTAGATCAGAAACAAATATACAAACCTTAGATCTGTAAAGAAATTAGACAATTACTTAATTTCTGATATTAAGTAGAAAAATAGCACTCAAATTTAGAAAGTGGAATTTTTTGTCTATCATATACATTAAAGGAAACTGATATAAAACACAAATTTAGAGAACATATATGTGTGTGATCATCATGTATGTAATATACTATTTATATATGATGAAATTGTTTGATGAAACACAATGTTGCTTTTATTTGTGTCTAAATAAAAATTGGTTAATTGTGACTATGTGCCCTAATCACTGTGAAAATCTTACTGTGGGAAATAGCATGTAAGATCAAATTAGTTCAATGCCAATACTTTTAAAATAATTAATTCATCTGTTTAGAAAAAGGCTTTACAAGTTTAATATGATAAGAAACTAAAAAACAAAATGATGGGACTTTCAGTTTTAAGAGAAAAATCTGAATAAGGTTTTTGTGGGTTTTCTGCCTTTCCTTTTTGTATTTTGGGTTTATTTTTAAATCTACAACAAATGGCTGCAAAAGCCTCTTTCTAAGTTACTTGAAACAGCAATCAGGCTCTATGTGTTCTCAGAAAAAAATAGTAAATTCCCACAAACCACTTTCCTGTAGTGCTGCCTACACAGAGGCAGCACCCATATTCTCTTCCTGAGTAGCCAAAAGCTGCCCAAAATCTGCAGTAAGAGTTTAGAATTAATCCTGATTGTAAACTTGGCTATAATTGCAACTAAAGCTGTTAATCATAGCCAAAAGCTGCCCAAAATCTGCAATAAGAGTTTAGAATTAATCCTGATTGTAAACTTGGCTATAATTGCAACTAAAGTTGTTAATCATGGAAAGCTGAAGTAATTCTAAAAACAAGACTCTGCTAGAGAAGAATCAATATTTCAGAATTGCTGAGAATAATTACATAAAAATTCTCTGGATAGAGAAAGTGGAAACAAAAGGTCCATGTCCTCAGGGTTATTAAATTACCATGACTATTTGGAATTGATCTGAAATGCTTAACATAAGATTGAAAAGGAAATTCTAGCTGTTTGCCCCAACAGACTTCATAGTCCCTTGACAGCTGGCAAACACATTCTGGTGTAGATGGCTCCAGGAAGCTGGTATTGTGTCTCTGGGTATCTTTCCCCATTAGAGTTTGAATCCCATTCCTGCTGAGGATTCTTCAGGACACTTTCAAAGACCTGCGGAGTCATTTCTTCCATGTTGACCTTCTACATGAAATTGAGTAACTGACAAGTTTATAAAGTTCTTGCACTGTGACCGTGACAGCTCTCAGGCAACAGACACTTGAGAGGGTTTAATCAGAACTCTACGCCCCAAGCAAAACGATCATTAGTAAAGGACGAGAAGGTACAATAAACGGAACAAACACAAGAATTCCAAAAGTCACTGTACCTTTAAAGCAGCATAAATCTAATATTTTGTAAAGCACTTCAATCTACATAATCTAATCTTAACAACTACTATAAATTATGAATTCTGGAGAAAACTTCTTTTCAAATAAAGAAATAAGTAACTGGATCCTTGAAGAAGAAACTCATCATTCTGTCAATGATGCAGACTCTGACCCTGGTTCCCTATGGCATGGTCCATCATCAAAAAGTAGCTGTGAGAGCCCCAAGTCCTAGAATCCCTGATCCATAGCCCCACATAGACACAAAGGACTAGAATACAAGCCCCACTCCAGGAAAAAAGAAAAACACAACCTGAAAGCTGGAAGGAGCCTCAGGAGTTGATACTTTGTCCCCAAACCTGGAGTTGGAGAAAAGCCCCAAACCCTGAAACTAGGACCAAAAGAACACAAACTAAATCCCTAGATTCAGGACACATCAAAGATATTTGCCTTGGGCCTGAAATTAGGATTAAAAAGGTAGAAAGAACCAGAAAAAGAAACATAATTTGACCCTAGAAACAGCCACTTCTGCTCCTGATTTGAAACCAGCCAATCCCGGAACAGGGAAAACAGACCAACCAGAGCCTCAGGCAGTTCTTGGCAGTTGGGAATTCTACTCAGACCTGAAAAAACAAAAACAAACAAACAAACAAACAAAAAAAAAACACTCTATCGTGGCAGGGGCAGTCAATTCCAAGCTTGGAAAACTGGAATTCCCTGTCATGCCACTAGGGGAAAACAAATCACAAGCCCGGAGGCTTGGCAGATGGAGGTACCTGAGATAAATGGAAAATGGAAAATACTCTTGGTTTCGTACTGGAGTCAGTCTCATGGTGGTGATTTGAGTTTCAGAATTCAGGCATAACAGTCTCCAGCTGTAATTTAAACAGAAGCCTTGAAAAAAAAACATTAAATAAAAAATCAAAATACATCTGAAAATAAAAGATATAAAAACTACATATATATTTTATGAAAGAAAATATTAAGAATAATATAGGTTCTATTGTCCTAACTGCTAATATCCTAATATATATTCTAATATCCCCCAAACAGTATTGCAATAGAAATATATATAGATGTAGAACAGTTGTATAGAGGTCACTGTACATTATCTGGATATTTTCAAATTGGTCATAATGATAGATTCTTAAGCCCCCTCCCAAATGCTATTTCACTGAAAGGAGGAAGTAATTAAAGCCACCAATATAATTCACTTCAATTGCCTAGTAGAAATGTTCTCATCTGATTTCAAGTCCATCCCTTTTTGCCCCACTCTCTCAGCAAAGGTTTGGAAAAGAAGAAAAGGCATCACATATGAAAACCCACTGCTTTCTAGAATCAGCCAGCTATTCATTTTCCTGCAAATTTCAAGAAAAAGACTTCACATTTCCTTTGTTTAAAATAAATGGCTGCAGTGTTCCCCCAGGGAGAGTCAGGACCACTCCCACAGGCTGTTTAGACTCATGCCAGGAAAAGGAACACGTGGTCTCTGGGGTTTGCGTGGGCTCCTCTCCCTACCATGCTCTGTCTATCTACCTGAGAGTGCTGCATTATTAAACATGGCTATTTTAATTTGGTCCAATCTGGTTTAATTGGAGTTATTTGTATCAGTGAAGTAGCTTTTCTTAAAATTAAATCAGTGACTGTTTCAGCCGTCAGAAGAGTGATTGATTTGTCTGTGTTCTGTGTGCAGAAGAGAGGCTAAGATCAACCATATTTTCTGGAAACATGAAAACATATTTTTTATATTATCACAGGAAGCAAGGATAAATTCAGTGGCAAAGAACTTTCGAAAGGAAAGCAGGGCATGCTAACACAGAAGATGTCATCTGAGCACAGCATTATCTGCTAGACTTGTGCTCTCTGCTTGATCTAAAACACAGCGCAGCCATAAATTAATTCTTGTCTAATGTTATGGGATTTCCCTCTCTGTTCTCATCAATGGTTCACGTGTGCTCAGTGGAGCTCACACCTAGATTCTCACATATAGCCAGGACCTCTCTATAACTAAGATAGACTCTTGGTCCCATGTATGCCTTAATCCATATTCAGCTGATATTTTATAAACTGATTATAGATAAGGATGGAATTTCATACATTTGGGTATGGAATCCTAGTTTTCTCAAAACCACTTATCTAAGGCTTTGTTTTCCCCCTTGTGTGTTTTTGTCAGTGTTTTTGAAGATTTACATTAAATACTTGAATTTCTTTCTGGGCTTCCACATATGCTTCTTTGATAGTATATCTGCCTGTGTCTGTATAATGCTTTTTGACTACAAGAGCTTTTCACTTACTGAAACAAGAAATTCGATGTCTCCAGCCTTGTTTCTTGTGCTATGTTGTACTATACCATAAATCAGACCCTGTAAGCTACAAGTCCCACTCCACCTGGAATCCCTCCTATCCCCTGTTACCTCAGAGGAACTCTGAAATACAAGGTGCAACTATACAGAGAGGACCAATAGAGGAACGTTGAATCTCCAGCTGTGACTGCACAGAGTGCACCAAAAGAAAGAACCAAGAGAGTGGACCAAAAGAGTGGGCCAAGAGAGTGGGCTAAAGGAGGCATCAGCTGCTCCCTGAGACACAGACAGCAGCAGTACAGGGAAGACCCTGACCAGTTCCCAACAACATATACAGCAATTGGAAGGATTGGGCCAAGAGGCAAAAACATTGCAAGTATCTATTGGAGGAAGATATGGATAGGCTCCAATGTAAGAATTCATTCAACATCCTTAAAAGCAACATGGTATCATCAGAACCCAGTGGTCATACAACAGAAAGACTTGATCATCTTAACCTAAAAGGAACAGAAGAAAACAATTTTAAATGTAACTTTATGAGGATGAGGAAACTTTTAAATAAGAAATGATAAATTCCCGTAAATAATGGAGGAAAACATAAATAATAAATTAGAAGAAATCAAAAAATCTCTTATAGAAAACCGAGTTAAAAAAGTAAACAAACAGGTGAAATAAACAGTTCGAGACTTAAAGACTGAAATTGAAGCAAGAAAGAAAACAAAAACTGAGGGAATTCTGAAAGTGGAAAATCTGAGTAAATGAATGGAAACTAAAGAGACAAACATAACCAAAACATACAAGAGATGGAAGAGATAACCTCAGGTAATGAAGATAGTATAAAGAAAATAGATTCATTGATCAAAGAAAATGTTAAATCCAACAAATTCTTAACACAAAACATAGAACCCTTTTATTGGAAAACCCCCATCTGGTTGGTTTAATGTTTAGAAAAGCCACTCCACCACAAATAACTCCAACTAAAACAGATTAGACCAAATTAAAAATGCCTGTATTTAATAAATGCAGCACTCTCAAGTGGACAGATACAGAATGGTAGGGAGAGGAGCCCATGCATATCCCAGAGACCACGTGTTCCTTTTCCTGGCATGAACCTAAATAGCCTGTGGGAGTGGTCCTGACCCTCTGGGGAAGGGTCAGTGCTTGGCAGGCTGGGAGTTAGAGTCTGGACCAATGCAGCTCCCAGGCCAGGGGCTGGGGTGACACTTCCAATCATTCATTCCTGACTCCTTGGATATAGGGGTGTTAGAGGGCTGGGGTCTCACTTTCACTCAAAGATCCCAGAGTTCTTGGACATAGGGGTGTGTGTTCCAGTCTGACTACTTCCTTTGGGCATGGGGCTACGCAGCAGGAGGGGGAGCTGGGAGTTGGGTTCACACTCACTGATAGTTGTGGCTGGAGTTGCCTCTGGTTTGTTGTCATTATTTTTATTGCAGAGATCATTTACTACATTTTTTTTTACATTTATTAAAAAGTATTCAGTGAGCAAATGGGATTGTCAAATGTGGAGCTCCTGGAAAAGTCACAGAATCAATAGAATAAAGAGACAATGTATGATGACAGGTCTTGATGACACACGCCTTTAATCCCAGCACTCAGGAGGCAGAGGCAGATGAATCTCTGTGAGTTGGAGACCAGCCTGGTCTACAAGAGCTAGCTCCAGGACAGGTTCCAAAACTACAGAGAAACCGTGACTAAAAAAGCGGGAGAAAGAGAGAAAGAAAGAGAGAGAGGGAGAGAGAATGTATGCAATGGAAAACGGCAAACTGTACCATACATACAACAGGTGTGTAAGTTAAAACAACTCAGTTGACAGAAAACAAATATTTGATTAAAATCAAGTACCTAGGGAGGTGTGGCTTAAAATGTATAAAAACTATTTAAAGTGTAATTGCAGTGGCTGAAAATTAAAATAATAATGGAATTTTACATCAAAATTGTCAGAGTGGATGCTATTCAAAATACCAAGTAAATTTTCAAGAAGAAGCAGAAGAAAAAAAGAGCACTTTTTCACCACCATTAAAAGGATGTACATGTACGATAATAGTTCATTGTAGAGCCACCAGGAAATAAATCAAAGTAGAACTTCCATATGATAGAGTAAATCTTCCTGTGTGGACATCCACATGCCCTGCAAATTTCAGTGAGTGACTATCCACATCCAAGAGAGTGGCAGCTCACAATTTTTTCACCAGAAGACTTTGTGAGTATCCTCATTTAAGTATATGCAGTGTGATTTTTCCACAATTATATAATCATTTGACTTTACTTCCTTTGGAACATGTCTACTCTGTTACTTGTGTTCTATCTTCATAAAAGGTGAAATCAGCATATAAAAGCACACCTGCATGTCCACATTCATTTCAGCGTCATTCACAATATCCAACCTGCCATGCATCCTAGGTATTTGTTCTCAGGCTGCTTAAGGAAGAGAATTATTTGGACTCAGTTATCTCTCACATTCTGTAAGTTACAAAACCAGAAAACAAATATAGGATGTATAAACATAAGTATATACATATTGTAAATATCTCCTGAATGACAAAATATAACACCAAATCATGTAGCAATTACAACACATCAGGTATTATAGATAATATAGAACAGATTTAAAGAATTTGTTAGGACTTCTATATTTGTATATAAATATTATGCTATTTTATAGAATATAGTTCAGAATCTTCATATTTTTGTATCCTTTTTTTAAATTTCTGTATTGTGTGTGTGAAGGGCAACATTAAAATCTACAAACATTTAGGATTACACAGACACACACTTTCTCACACACACATTTTACATGTTACATAAATTATTTAAATAAAAGAAACAAATTTTAAAATAATGCAAGAAGGGGAATATGACAAGATTTTCAGAAAAGACCAAGAAAGGGAAGATGATTTAACTGCATTATAATCTCAAAAATAAAATAAATATTCATAAAAATTATAGTAACTGAAATAAGGCAAGCACAAGATAAAAAATTCTGTGTAATTTGTATGCTCAGTAGAGAGATAGGTAATAGCTAGATAGATTGATTAATAGAGAGATAAAAAGAGAAACAATGAAATTTAATATTAAAAGAGTGGGAAAGAGAATTTGAGAAGGTGAAGTTCTAGATATGGATAAAAGGATGATGATTGTCACAATGTATAAAGTTTCAGAATAAAGTAATAAATTTGGATGGCCTATTTACTATATGTTAAGGATATTTACAAGATACCTAAAAATTGATAAAATGCATTTTTATATATTTTCATCAGAAAAAATTTAATTTGGTCGCATGATATATATGATTAGATTAAATCTTTCTACAATGTACACATAGATGAAATTCTCACCTTTTTCAATTATATATATAATTACTATTAATGAAAAGAAAATTATTATAATAAAAATATTTAAATTTCTTTGCTACTTGATATGAATGTAGGGGAATGTGTGTGATTTTAGCAAACTTAATTATTTTATCTCATCTTTAAAACATCATTCCTAAAAATGTAATATGACTCTAAGATCTTATACTTTTTTTAAAATTGCAATTACTCTGACCATAAAAATTATATGTATTTAAAATGACATCAGTATTTCGTTGAGTGTCTTAATATTCTGTTACTGTTAAGAGACACCATGACCATGAAACTCTTATCAAGCAGTGTTTGTTTACGTTTCAGAGGCTTAGTCCATTATTATCATGGTGGGGAGTATGGCAGCATGCATATAGGCAAAGCTCTCAAGAAGTGAGATTTCCTCATCCAGATGGACAGGCAACAGGCAAAAAAGAAATGCTAGGCCTGGCATGGACTTCCTGAAATGCTTTCTCCAACAATAACATACCTATTTTTCTGGAGAAATGGTTTTGCTTTTATTTCCATAGGAAATGAGAGGCTGTAGATTCATTCTGGGTTAAGAAAAATAAGGTTCAATCAAGGAAGAACCCCTGAAAAATCTCTGAAAGAAACAAATAACCCAGATGACCCAATGTTTTAGAGCACCTCTGTTGCAGTTTCCTCTGAGTTCTACATCCAGAACAGCCTCAAGACTGCTGGCTGGGATGATCCAGCTTCAGAGAACACTCCATATGGAACTTGACCATAATCCTAAATTTTTCTTTGGGTCCCTATATTATCAGTGTCCCTAATCAGTAGGAAGTAGCCTAGAAATCTACACCCACTTTTCCAAAAAAAATGGATTATGGATATTTGCCTTTGTTTAGTGTGTTGGTTACAAGTTGATATGGAGAATGGTCGGAAAATAAAAAGCTAAACAAAGAGATTAGATTTAAGGTCTTGACTTGAAAAGAAAAAAAGGGGAAACCGCTATGGGATAATACTTTTGTATACTGTAAAGATTTGTCACTTGTATTGGTTTAATAAAATAGTGATTTGCCAGTAGCCATGCAGGAAGTATAGGCAGGGAAACCAGATGAACAGAACTCTGGGAAGAGGAAAGGCAGAGATTCAGTCACCAGCCAGAAGCAGAGGAAGCAAAATGAGAATGCTTCACTGGAAAAAGGCACCAATCCATGTGGCAAAAAAAAAAAAGATAAGAATTATGGGTTAATTTGAAGTGTAAGAGCTAGTTAGCAATACGCCTCAGCTAAGAGGCCAAAGAGGTTACAGTGTGGTTCTTTGGGATTGGACTGGGTGAGATAGAAACATTCATCTACACTATTTCTATTAGGTCACACTTTCTAATCCTTCTAATCCTTTTCAAATGGTTCCACACCATGGTAAATAAGCATTCAAATACATGGGACTGTGGAGGTCATTCTCATTCAAATCACCATACCAAACAAAGTTTTAGCTATGTCTGTCTCATTATTAGTCAAAACACTTAAGTGTAGTAATTCTTGGTCTTGCCATGGATATTTTCAATTGATGTGAGAGTCAAGAGAAAGTAAAGTAGAAGGAGTTGTGGCTTAGATCTTTGAATCTACTATTCTAGTCATACCTTGCTGAAAACGATGTAGGAGTAGAGATCTATTCTGGCGTGTTTCTTTATTATGGAACAGAAGTCCAGAAGGACATATGATGCTTTGGAATACTATTTTGACTCATGTTCATGAATACATATGTTTTCCTTTTCTATCCCATTCTAAATTCAGTTATTCAATGACAAAGAAAGAAAATTAAGTATTTCTAAATATCAAACTTGGCAATCATTTAAGAAAAATAATCTGCAAACACACTAATACTAGAAAATCAATAAATACACCAGAATGGATAAAAAGCATGAATGCATACTACATATATGCATATTATGTAAACTCATGTTTCTAAAAATGTCACACTTCTGTTAAAGTTCCTGTAGATTGAGTGATTAGAATTTAGTGATATGGAAGTTTGGAATGCTCTAAATTATTTAAGTCTATCTTTAATTTTCATAAGTCATTTATTACTAACCTCTATCTGACCTAATAAAAAATATTTCTATGATACAAAAATTTTTATTAATTATTTAAATTATTAGGAGACCACTAGCTTCCACTAACCTAAGCATGTCATATGATGGCAACAGAAACCTGCAAACAAGGTTTTCCTACTTTGCTGTAACCACCTATCTGCTGTTCCACCAAGTTCAGCTCATGTACTGATTCATGACTGACCTTTGTCTTTCTGTTCCAAATTTCAATAATTGCCTACCATTGGAGGCTTTCTGAAGCCATGTTCCCAGGTCATGTTCACTCATATTTGCCTCTGAATACATTTCCTCTTTTAAGAAAGACCTGTGCTTTCTATCTACAGTTTTGGGAATGGTCACACGAAACACCAAGGATGATCCATTTTCACTGGAAAACTCTCCTGGGTCGTGCCGTATCACTGGCCCATTGTGCTGAACTGTCCAGGCTATTGCTTTCTAATGTGTTTGTTAGTTCTTTCTTGTGCCTGAATTTCTCCTTTGTTATTTAATGTTGGGTTGACTTATTCTGAGCTGGTTGGTTTACAGTTCATTTCAGAGTATTTCGGTAACAATATTTGTTCGAACTTAGTTTTCTAGTATTCAGCATTTTTCTTGTGGCACTCCTCCAGTGTTCAACTCTTCACATTTTCTGTTTCCTTTCTTATTTACTGCAACTTTTCCTCCTTTAGTTTTTAAATTGTATCAGTGCCTGGCTGTAAATAAGTTGCTCACTTCCTTAAGTTCAACATGGAAGAAACAACAAGAAAACACACAGGAATGTAACAACTTTACAGGAGAGCTCCAAGAGAGAACACATTCTTTGTTTGAAATGAACCTTACTGCCTCCAACATTCACATACACACAAGGCATGATCACTTAGTGTATTGAGTCTCTTGCATTATTCTCTATTTCTGAAAGATAAACCCAGGAAAGAGTTGAATGAACTGACTTTGGGATGAAGCCTTAAGTGGCTCCTTGCCAAAAAAAAAAAAACCCACAAATAAGCAAAAACAAACAACCAATAAAAACCCTAACTCTGATCCAAAAAGGAACTCCTACCTTAGCACAGAAGTTAGCAATTTTCATTTTTAAAAATGTAGGAGGACACCCCACAATGAGAAAGAAATTCAAGAAAGTAGGAAAAATATTAGCAGAAATACTGCCATGTGGTATTCCAGATGCTTTTGTCTTTGAAAATTATGGAAATTCAACTTACAACTATTGGTAAAATATAATATTTTTAAGTTCTTTATTGTGTTTTTTGACATGTTAATTAGCAATCCTAAACAGAAGAACTAAATATGACAACATATTATAATTGGAGCTTTGAAAGAGCTTAAAGAATGATAAAATGTCTGGAGCTGCTCTGTTGGACTGCCATATGTCAGGAGCTGCCACATTGGGCTACCATACTTCATAGACCACAATTTTGGGAGTGACTACTGCTGTGACTCTAGCTGTGGCTGGGCTGTACATTGTGGGGAAGGGACCTGACAATTAGAAATGTTAGGAAGGAGGAACAGAGATAAGAAAGAATCACAGAGTTTTTCTAGCAAGCCAGCAGGCAAGCTTCCTGCAGGTAGGCTACTCCAACATCCCTACCTCATCAATTGAACCATGCAAGCTACAAGTCTAACCCACCCACAAACTGAGATGAATGCTGAAACACAGGTACAACTATTCAGAGAACACCAAGAGGTTAGTGATAATCTACCCAGCAGGGTACTCCACTTTCTAGGCTCTCCATATTGGGGCAAAACATGAGGCCCCTGCCCCACCTGCCTCGGCTTCTCTAGC
>LOEQ01007671.1:11980-30103 GCA_001685075.1 Bramus lutescens | reverse complement strand
CTCACCTGACGCCGACTCCCACCATAGAGACATTCTGTCACACAGGTGCTGGCGAAGGCGTGGCTACAATATTTCAATATTATTAGCATGATTGCTTTTCCAGGGCAAATGTCCTGATTTCAATGCCCTAAAATCTACACTTTTGAGAGAGACCTCTAAATATTTTCAAAATGATTTTCCCATCAATTTTCCATTGCTTCATAAATATTATCCAACTTACATCCATCTATTAATGCTAAAATGTATTTGTTCAACAGTAGCTTGGCCAAACCCTTAACATTTTCTCTCAGAAATGCCTATTTTTATGTTTCCACCATGTATAGAATGGAATTATTTCCATATTTTTATGATGTGATTCACTTCTCTTTAACTCATTTCATTGGCCTCATCTTTTAACTCATTTCTTTTGTCTCCTGTCTTATTTTAAGCAATCAAGAGAAGCCATACCAGATCTTTATGGCTTTGCTTAGAGATTCTCTTTCCAAGAATTCCATAATTCTCAAATGAAGTTTAAAAATATATTGGGACACTAACACAATCTAATCAATTACTTTACTCTTTTAAAAGATAGATCACATCCTTTACTTTAATTATAACTTTTCCCAATATTATCCAATACTACATCAGAATAATCTAGATATTTAACCCTATATTCACTAAGGAGATAAAAGGTAATTTTTGGTTTTGGTTTTCTTCTGCTTCTTAACCCTCAAATGTATTTAAGCTTTCTTCAATGCCATGGACCTTAAAATTCTATTGATATCAACTAAATACCTAGGTCCAATATGTAAAATTCTAAATGACAAGGCTTAAAGAGCTTTGAGTTTGAGGAATTTTTCCCAATCAAAGATCTTATCACAGCTCCAGAGAAATATGGGATCTTATGCTTCAGAAGCCAGGATGTTGAATGACCCTTTCATAGGGATCATGTAAGACCACTGGGAAACACAGCTATTACTTATGATTTATAATGGTAGCAAAATTACTGATATGAAATAGCAACAAATCTAATTTTGTGATTGGTGATCATCACAAACATTAGAAAGTTGATAACCACTCTTTAGGCCATTGTTGACATTGCTCCTGTGTTCTTCCTCATCTATCTATTTGTATTATTTAGCAACTTTTAAAATATAATAGTAACTATAAGAAAACACTATTTTTTAAACTTTTGAAGTGGCAACACAGTGTTATGTAAACATCTCATATTCTAAGAGACTGGAACTTTGGCTGAACTTCACACACAGAGTTAATAACACATCTTGAAGTTCCTTATGACTTAAGACTGCTGTCCTACTGTGTACTCAGCCTGTTTGTTTAACCTGCTTTTAAGAGTACAATGTAAAAATCAACCTTACTTGCCTTGGATTTCCTATGTAATAAACTTTTACAACCTAAGGTAATACACAGTTGTAATCTTAAAATTTTTACAACATGAGGTAATGTAAAGTATGTAATTTTAAATTACATACTCTTCCATGCCCCTGACCCAGAGCAATGCTTGCATATCATTTGCTGAATGCAGAACAGCAGTGGTTGAAAGCAATCTTCTAAAACAAATATCTATCGTAAATGTTGACTGAAACATTTGTTGATATTGGTTGATAAACAATGGTATTTGTAGTACCATTTGGTGTCTGAGAAACTTGGAATCAGTTGGAAGCAACAAATCACTCCATCATAAACTCTGTTAAAGATTTCTGTAAAAAAGCCCCGGTTCTTTACTTGTGTTATGTATTCTATGCAGTTTAACAAAAGATAGAACAAAGCTCTTTGTTAGGGACAGACACACACAGTCACATACAGGGACAGTCTCCAAGGAAGCACAGATTTAGACTCATGCAATAGATGCGTATAAATTCATTTTTAGTTCATAATTACTTATATGTATGTTTTCTTGGCTGACCATTTGGCAAAGAACATGTTTGTGTGTTCTTCACTGGGGAGAACCTTCTGCCCTGCTCTTAACTTTTCTAAGTTGACTACAGGTGAGGGTAAGGCTTGAGGCCTTGTGTCATTTTCCCATCTACTTTGGCAAGTTTATCGGTGTCAACCTTGTTCATCTAACATCTAACAATGCTTTTTGGGTGCAGCTTCTGATGCTACAAGGAGATAAAAAACTCACAGCAAATTTCCACAGGCTCTGGCTTTTAAAGTCTTTCTGTCCTCTCTTCTCTAATATTCCCTGAGTCTTAGGTGTTGAGGTAGCTTTTAGATCTTTCCACTGGGGATGAGCTCCACAACTCGACATTTTGATTTGTTGTGGTTTCCTGCAGTAGTCTCAGTGTGTTGCAAAAAGAAGTTTCCTTGATTAGGGATGAAGACTACCTTTATCTTTGGGTATATCAGCTAAAGATGCTGTAGTGTCATTCATACCTTTGAAATACCTTTGAAATAACTAACAGGTCTCTAATTGGACACAAGACCCATTTACCAAGAGGAAAACCATACCTGGCACTGGAAACCTAGCTAACTCCCTGCTGCTAGTGAAGTTACGGTTACTGCAGGAGAATCCACAACCACTAATTTCCTCAAGCCTAACTAGATCTAATTTTCTCATCTCTTACTGTCCCTCTGACATATAAACTGTCTTGCCCCCTTGTTTTGTGATATCTGCATATGCCTCTTCCTTTAAAACAAAATGCTTGCCTGTTACATGCATTTGTAACTGTCACTTATTTCAAAAGGAGCATAAACTGTTAATTTCAGGTAACTTTAAATTCACCTGTTTGCCTGAGGTAACACGGGTATTCCCAATCATCTCAACTCATTCTATGCTCCAATAACTTTACTCTTCTCTAGTTCAAAACCTGCTCATTTGCTCTACCCTTCATCTTTTATTCATGCTCTTGCATTTTATTTCATAGAGAAAAATGGAAATAATCTTAGAATTACTTGCATATACACATATTTACCCATATCCACTAGTATGCATACTTTAAATAATTTTCTTGTAATGGTTTTGCCAATAGACTTGTAATTTGCTTACTTTCATTAGCTTTGGTTTGATTTCAATATTTATAAAATGCAGGACATGAAATTTTAATAAGATTTTTATATTGAAGCAGTTATGGATTCACATGCTAAAATCACACAATGCCTTACAAACCTTTAGAAGGATTGTACATCGAGCATATGAATATAAACACAGTTAAGATTCAGAACAACTCCTTATCCAGTTCCTTTCTTATACAATAAAAATCACACTTAGCTCTCCCCGTTTTCCCAAATTCTAATTTGCTCCAATTTTCTGTCAACATAATTCCTGTTCTCAAACTTAATTTCTGTGTATAATAATTTCTTTGATTTTATTCCTGGATAGAGTTCCAAGATATGGTGTAACAGCTTTAAAAGGATAAATTTCAATCATATAGATTGCAAAATTATTCTTAATGAAAAAAGCATAATAACTGATGTTTATTAACATATTTTAAATGGGTTATGTGTATTTGCAATCGTCTTAAAAAAGAACAACTTATATTTACAGAAGCGTTAATATTGTTGACATAGAATCACAATAGACAATAGGTCTATTCATTTATATTACAAACATTAAATCATTAAGTGATTTAATAAGGCATATCTGCCCTAAAATTGAAGCCAACATTAATCTGTTATTGAGGACTAAAGTCCATGATCAGACTTACACTTTTATTAAAATTTTTTCTTCTAATCCAAGAATTTACCCATTGTACCTGTGGTAGTTTGAATGTAATTGTCCCCCATAATCTCATAGGTGGTGGTGGTATTAGGAGGTATGGCCCTGTTGGAGGAAATGTATCACTGCAGATGTGGGCTTTGAGGTTTCCTAGGCTCCAAATACTGCCCAGTGTCTCAGTCAACTTCATGCTCCCTCCTGGTCAAGATGTAGCCAGCACCACGTTTGTCTAAATGTTACCATGCTCTTCGATATGATGATAATGGATTGAATCTTTGAAACTGTGAGCCACCCCATTGAATGTTTTCTATACAAGAGTTGCCATGGTCATGGTTTCTCTTCACAGCAATATAACGCTAAGAAAGTAATACACTGCAATAATATGTCATGACTCATAGGGCTTCTCCAAAACATACCAGTTTTGCTGAGTGATTTCTGCATTGTGTCCATGGAGACTATGTGTAGTCCTACCCAGAGATGCTGGATAATGTCTCTCCTATGAAATTTGCCTGTAGCTTTTGTCATGAGTATACTAGAGCAATGTGGTTTTAATAGAAAGGTCACAGAAACATATCTAGGTTGTGCATTATTACTATGATTTCTCTACTGTCAATATTAAATTTCAATACACACTTAAGAGTGTTTTCATTTCCAAATTATTATTTATTCCTCTATGAAACACAAAAAGTTATCTTTGGAAAATGTTACTGTGATCTACCTACATGTGATGGATGAGAAGCCAGACTTTTATTTAAGGTGAAATAGCTGTCCGTATAGAGGTTCTAATAATGATCAGTGTTATTTTCATCTTCCTTTGGTATTATTTTTATGTAAAAGTAGTTTATATCATTTTACAAATTTACAGGTTCATTTTATCTTGATTTGAACAGTGTTTATTATCAGTATAATTTAAATATTTTTATATTTTTAATTATAATCTACATAAATTAATTTATCTTTGCTATAAATTATTACAGAAATGCATTGGAGGAGGCTGATTGTTTGTCCCTGCCACCCAAAACCAAAATAACCACACAGAAACTATATTATTTAAATCACTGCTTGGCCCATTAACTCTAGCTTCTTATTGTCTAACTCTTACATATTAATTTAAACCATTTCTATTAATCTGTTATTGCCACATGGTTGTGGCTTACCAGCTAAAGTTCCAGAATTCTTTTCTGGTGGGGTTACATAGCTTCTCTTTGACTCCACCTCCTTTCTCCCAGCATTCCATTTAGTTTTCCCTGGCTAGCGCTATTCCCCTATAGCTCTGCTATAGGCCCAAAGCAGTTCCTTTATTAACCAATGATATTCACAGCATACAGAGGGATGCCCACATCAGAAATGGACATAAGAAGTTTATTTTTCTGTTTGATAAATCCACATAAAATTTCAATTTCTTTTAGCTTCTTTAGTGTCCCCATCACTGAAGTAGGGGTAGGCTCATTCCATGTATTTGCTGATGAAGTCCTACAATCTATCATCTCTTCAAAGAACCTTAGTACACTTTATTAAATAATGTTATAAACACCTGTCTGAATACAATAACTTGTATCTTAGATTTCTGATTTTTTCATCCAAAATAGCAAGAAAGTATATATGTGTAGGTATTGACCCCCTGTACAGTTTTATTTTTATAAATAGCCCCCAATAGGGAAGGAAAATACAGCTCAGGTTAAAGAAGAGTTACCTAGCATGTACAAAAGCCTAAATTCAATCCCAGGCATTGTATAAAACCAAGTGTGGTTGAGCACATCTGAAATTGTAACACTTGGAAAGGAGAGGCAGAACTATCGAAGTCCAAGGTCATTCCTGACTGCATAGGAACTAGAAGGCCAGATTCATAAAGTGCCTCATAATAAGTTTCATACACAATGACTATATGTACATTAAAAACAACTTCCAATGGATGTCGATGCTATAGTATATAAATATGTATATCATATGAATTGTGTCCTCATCCCAACCCCTGTTTGTTGCTTTGCAACAGGGAGAACATTGGCCCCATGTCTCACTATCTAGTACACAAGTGGCATGCATATTCTAAGATTAAGATACATAAACATACATTATATAATGTTTCAGATAGTTAGCTCAAGTCCCACAGTGAACAACAACCTTGCTAATTAGCATGTGTGTGTAAAACTGCATTTCCTCTTAATGGTTTTCTAACATTTCTGGTGTTCTCCAGGGTAAGGCATTTTCTAAGAGATGCTAGTTCATTCATTTCTAGCAAAAAATGCATTGTTTAATTAATTCTGCATTCCATCCTGAGATCTCCACATACTTTAAACATTTTTCTTTTCTTAAATGTGTGTGTGTGGTGGGGAGGAGGAAGTAGCGGCTGGTATCCCTGCGGGCATCATGGTCAGCAACAAAATTTTGATCTGCAAGAAGTGAGAATAAAAACTTGGTTCAGACTGACTTAGTCAGTCTAGCTGGTTGAAACTTGAGAGAGTCTGATTCCAGGAGGTTTATTATATGTATTGATCTGCAGGCAACAGGAGTGAAGTGTGTGCCACACTGGGTTTAGTTTGAGTTTTGAAGACCTCAAAGGTCATCTCATAGTGGCACGCTTTCTCAAACAAGGACAACACACCTATTCCAACGACGTCACACTTCCTAATAGTGTATTCTCTACAGGCCAAGAATTCAGACACATGACTATATGGGAACCATACCTATTTGAACAAACCCACTGGTGTTATACAATCCCTAGTGCATAATGAGGCATTATTAAGAATTTCAATTCAAAGTACATGTCATTTCTTCCAAGAAGATGGGTTCTAGAGATAGGCTACACATATTAGTTTAATTGCCTAGAAAGGGTCTGGTGTGGTCTTGATCATATATATAATGTACAGGTCATTTGGGCTATTAGCCATCTCTCATCCTGGTTGTGGGAGGTTGGGGGCACCCCTGTCTATGCAGATAAAAAAAAGGATCATTTAGACTACTAGTCACCTCTGGTTGTTGGAATTTAATAAGGTCTGGCCCAACAGATCACGCAGGTATTAATCACCATGATTTTCCAATTTTCTAATGAATTTCCAGTTTCCTAGGTGGAAAAACAGGTTTTACATCCTTTCCTTTGAAAAGATAATCCTTCACGATTAACATTCCTCATTTCCCTGGTGCTGTGTGGATTCAAGGGTTTTACTGGCCCCAACAAATATGTATATTGTTTGAGGTGAAAGCCTTCCAGCAATTTTCACATTAGATTGTAGGAGTCAGCCATGATAAGCTAAATAGAAACAGGCTACCCAAAGGAAGTTCTTTACTTCCAACCATTATCACCTGCCACAGTAGGACTCAGCCATAGATAAGTTTAATGGAGGCCTGAGTCTGAGTAGTGTACCCTTAAGCAATACTGGGTTTCAGGAAGAACCACAAACTGACATTACCTGAGCCCCACTCAAGAACAGACCATCCAAAGGAAATGCCTAATGTTCCAACCATTGTAGGTAGGATCACCTGCCAGCACACTCATCAGGATACTCCTAGACAAATGTCAGCCAATCAGGATTCCTGAACCTTAGAAAACCCTCACCCTACGTTTACTACTATAAAAACTGAGCTCAGGGCTCTCTGTTTATTTCAATACATTGGACACACAGAGAGACAAAGTTTGCAAACTTGGTCTTTGCTTTTACGTACGGGACTCTGTCTCCTTGTTGGTTTTGATCAATTTTGATCCTGTAATTAATTAAGTTTTCTTCCTATGGTGTTCAAAGACACAAATTTGTAATTATACATTCTTCATTTTGTCTAAAACCCATATTTTTCCTTAAAATCACAATTGAATCTTCTACCTGGACCTGATGTATTCGTGTTTGAAAAATTACGCGTTGCAATTTTTATAAGAGAAATTGGCAATGTAAGCATATATAACTCTTCTTGCACACATTTGGTAGTGTATTATGCTTCAAAGAATTGACTGATTCTATATAAGTTATCAAAGTCGTAGTATGCAGAAATTCATGTCATCCAATGTTATCTTTTCAGTGTCTTTGGGGAGATCAGTGATGATTTGACTTTCATTATAATACTGATTATCAATACGCATTCTTCTTCAATAGCTTCAAAAGAAAAAAATTTGCATTAGCTGATTTTTTCGATTATTTACTATTTTTGTCTTTGGTTAATTTGTCAATGATTAATACTATTCTAAACTCTCTTCATGTCTTTATTTGTATTTTTCTTTAATTTTTCAACATATAATGTAAGTGAACAAATTCAGAGCATGCTTACTGTACAAAAAATAGTTTCATGATAGAAATTTCTGCCTAACTTTTATTGTGGCTATGCCCAAAAAATCTTAACTATACTTCTATATTTATTTAAACTAAACTACTTAAAATTATTTTAAGTTATTATTCACTTAGAAATGTTTGTTCAGTCTGTAAGTATATGATGATTTGCGCACTTTCTGTTGTTAATTCTACATGATTACACTTTGTTTCAAGAATGCATTTTATATGATTTCTAGTCTTTAATCTTAAGATACAGTACTTGAGGACATAGCTAAGACGAGACTGAGAAATGTTATCTGTGCCCGAAAAGGGATGTGCATTCTAAGGTTGCTTTTTTTTTTTCTCTCCCAGTTGTACCTTTTTCTCTCTAGTGCTTTTTTTTTTCTCCCATTTCAATTCAGTTAGTTTGTCCCCAGTCCATTTGGAATTTTTAAGTCCTATAATTATGTCTTCAGTTGTGTGCTTCAAATAAATTCAAAATTGTACAATTATGTTGAACAACAGAGAGAAATCTAGGGAATTTGTGCTAACTTTTTGTTACTGATAAATGGCACTTATAATAAACATTGTTTTTATCATACCTTTTACAATTGGAATGAATTATTATGTGTTGTAATCTACATGATTCTTAAAGCTATGGATTAGTTAATTATTGTGACAGGATCTTCTTACTCCAGACTTGCCTTCAACACGCTATGCCAAAAGTCTAGCCTTTCTGAACACCTGATCTTTCTGTCCTTCCCTCCCAATAACTTGAATCATCACAACTGGCTTGAATATTTCTTTTTAAACACAGACAAGCAAAGAATAGATGTATTCTTTGCATACATAAAGAAACTGTGCCATTATGTGCTGTCTTCAGTATCTTAGGAAGTAATTTATTTAAATAACTATAATGAAAATTAATTAACCCACCTACATGGCATTAGTAAACAAATTTTCCCCAATATATCCTCTCAATGAGATCTAACCATCATATTTCAAGTTCTCCGGAGGGAAAAAAGCCTTTTATCCACTCTAGATATTGCTGTTATTATGACTCAGGTTTTTAAAACAGTATTTCGAGGAGTATAATTAATCAGAAGTTGCACAAACATAAATGGAAACAATGGAAGCCTTTACAGTCTTAAGAAAACATGTGAGGAAATTACAGGAAATTTTAGAATGTTTGTGATTTTGAAATCCTGTTATGCTTGGCCTCCAACTGTGCCTTGCAAGTGCCTACTTTTCATAGTGAGTTGTTCACAGCAGGAGAGGTAGCCAGGGAAAGATGTAATAAGCAGAAATGGCCAGGCACAAAAGGGGACTGCATCCTCTAAGCATTGTAAACAGTGACTATTCCTGTATTAGGCTCTGTACATATGCTCAGATTTTTCAAAATTTCAAAAGTGACAGTAGAGCCATTGAGGACTGATTTACAACCAATCAGAAAGCACTTAGGTTTTGGCTTTAAAGCCAGCTTTCAACCACATAATCTGCAGCTCTTTGCTGTAGCTAAAAGTCGTGATAGACATTTGCATGAAATAAACTATACTGTGACAAATGGACGTGGATGTCAACAGTGTCTCTTGTTCTGCGTACCACTGCAGGCTGTAATGACTCATACATACTTTTCTTTGACATATGTGAAAGGATCTATGTATAGGAAAAACATAACAGCCATTTATAGGTTTACAAAAATACTAGTGGATGTTTTTGTGATTCTAAAGGTGTATATAAAAGTTGTAAAAGATTTTATTGTTTTGGGCTAGTCTAACACCCTTTTTTGGGAAATGCAGTAACATATTTTCTTAATGTAATGCGAAGATGATTAAGAAGAATGAGGGCATACAGAGGAAAAGTGATATAGACCACTCTTAAAAACTGAAGTGAAGAAAACATTTGCTAATTTTGAGCTTAAAACATTATTCTATGCTTAAATATCAACCTTCTGTTTCTAATCAAGGTATAATCAAAAAGTACTTAGGAACTACATGTGAAAGCTCAAATCTTTAAGCAAACAAAGGATGCCGGGTGCCAAGAGTGGTTGAGAGATTAAACCTTTATTTCAAATGAACACATTCCCAGTCTCTGGTGATATCTGTCCCTTGCTTTTGGTTTCTTTAACAGGAAGCTCAATACTGTGCAGTAAAACTGATAGAGACTCTCAAACACTCTTTGAAAATTCATATGTGTTTGGACTGTCCTTTGGTTTCGACTTACCTTTGAACTCCAAGGATGTTTGGCATTATGGTTCATGTTAGCATGTGCAGTTTGTATTAATTTTTTACTAGTGTAGAATGTATTAATGTTGGTTCCCTAAACGAACAGAACTGATAAAATGAGTACTTATATATGTACATGTATATATACATATATATGTGTGTGTGTAAATATATGTGTGTGTATATATGTATATGTGTACATATTGAATAATTACTGTGGTTTAGATAAAAATAACCACGATAGGCCTACAGTGAGTGGCATATTAGGAGATGTGGACTTGTTGGAGGACATGTGGATTGAAGCAAGTGTGTCACTGGGGGGTGGGCTTTGAAATTCCAGAAGGCTCACTCTCTCTTCCTGCTCTCTGCTGATCCAGATGTAGAACTCTTGGCTCCTTTTCCAACACCATGTCTGCCTGTATGACACTATGCTTTCTAACATACTTCCTAACGTGATGACAAAGGATTAGACCTCTAAACTGTAAGCTAGCTCCAATTAAATATTTTTATTTCTAAAAGTTACTGTGCTTATAATGTCTCGTCACAGCAATAAAGCTCTAACAAAGACTTTATATATGTAGTTAAGTATATAAGGATGAAAATATATTCATTAGATTATCTTGCAGGCCAGCTAATTCTAAAATGACTATCTATTATAGTGACTATTTTTGTTTGTTTCTTTGTTTTTTCGGTGTAGCTTTGGGGCCTGTCCTGGAACTAGCTCTTCTAGACCAGGCTGGCCTCGAACTCACAAAGATCCGCCTGCCTCTTCCTTCCAAGTGCTGGGATTAAAGGTATGCACCACCACCGTCTGGCTATAGTGACACTTTATTTGATTTTAATAAATAAAACTTGATTGAAGATCAGAGAGCAAAGCTCTCCACATTAGCCAGCCATACAGGTCAGGCAGTGGTGGCACATACCTTTAATAACAGCAGCCACACTGGTTAGCCATGGAGGCTAGGCGTTGGTAGTGCACACCTTTAATACCAATACCAGAGATAAATATAAGGAGGGATGAGACAGGAATTTGCTCTCTTTTCAGTCTGAAGATTCCGTAGTGGTAATAGCTCTCTTGTGGCTTTACTGCTGTGCTTTTCTGATCTTCAGTTTGAACCCCAATATCTGTCTCTAGGTTTTATTATTCAAGCTATATCTGGTGCCTAAATTTTGGGGTACAAATTTACAAAAAAAAGCCATTTGCCTGTGGCTTTATAGTCAGCGGCATAAGCTGGAGCTGCATATGACTGCAGTCACCATCCTACCAGTTAGGTTTTTCTTTCTTCTCTCCTGGTGGGCTTTCCCTGAACCCCCTTCTTGGACTACTGCCAAACTAGGTAGCTGCCTTAAAATACAGTCAGGCTTTTATTGTGCTATGCAGCAGTAATAAGCCTCATAGATTTATTGTTATCACTGGTGACAGATTTGGTGAGAAAATTGGGAATTCTTGAGGGAGGAATTACTTAAAAGGAAGAGATTTTTCCCACATTAAAAAAATGAAAGTTGCAATTATGATAAAGTTAGATCTCTGTATAATGCATAACACATGATTTAAAAATGGAACAATTAAATGAAGAGATAATCAATTTTACCAGGATCGACATACTGCTAATTATCATTTTGATAATACCTGCTGCTGTTTTGATAATTCTTGGTTTATATTTTTAAAATTTGTTTGGTTTGACTGCCATGATACAGACCTTAGAAAACTTAGTAGAACAGATCATAGAGATAGTCAGATCCAGACAGAAGAATTTAATGGAGAGCAAATTTCAGCATTGCATTATAAGTTTAGAGAGGGACAACCTAAGGTTTACAACCAACCAATCTTCATAAATTCTATAACCTTAGAGGAACAACTGCCAAATGATAGATAACCCCAAGACTGTGCAAGAGCTAAATGTACTCCTGTAAAAATGTTGGATTTAAGGAGATTCAAGGAAGTGATGTCTCATATGCCATGCATTCACCTTGTGTGAATCAAGTGTTAAACTCATGATCAATTTGTAATAAACATATCCCTAAAGACAGGACAGACTTGGTTCAAGTTGTTTCAGAGCATGGTCTACAATTATGACAGAGAAACTCATTCAGAAAAGAGGCTAAAACTATTGAACAATGGAGAAAAGCTAGAAGTATGGAAATCTTCCAAGATCAACTCTGAGAGAAGGAGAGTATGCTGCTGTAGAAAGCTAATCTTTATATGTTGACCACATATTAGCGTTATACCACACAGCAGCTTTGAATTCTTGGGACAGAATTGGAGAAGAAAGTTAGTTGTGTCATTTGCTGAAGTTATATAGAGCCCTAAGTAAACCTTCATGGATTTCTGACAAAGACTGGCTTCTGCAGTAAATAGAATAATATCAAATTCAGAAGCTATGCAGAAAGAGTTGTTTTGCATATTGAAAGCTTTGCATTTATAACAGATAATAGAGAATTGAGTTTATTTTTTATTCAGTTACAAGATACAATCAGGAATAGGAATCATACTGTATATATAATACATATCTGTTCCTATATACATTATGTGTCCTTTAGCACAAGCTAATGTAGAGATTGACCAATTATTGATTGGAAATGTGCTTAAATCTTCAGAATTTCATTTAAAAATCATGTCAATAGCAAAAGATTAAAAAAAAAGACTTTTCATCATGTGGCAACAAGCCAAGAAAATGAAAAAGAAATGTCCTACTTGATCTTTATACAACCAAACACCACTACCTATAGGAAGTAACCTAAAGGGTATGTGAAAGAATGAAATCTGGAAAATGGATTTGTTTATTTTTGCAGAATTATGAAAACTAAAATATGTACAGCATACCATTGATACCTATTCAGGCTGTCAGTGGGTAACTGCTTTGAGTTCAGAAAAGGTTGACTTGAAATCACACATTTGCTAGAAGTTATGACCATCATGGGTATCCCTGTACAAATAAAGACACACAATGCTTCAGCACATGTCGCTAAGAAAATGAAACAGTTTTTTGCTTGTTATAATATAAAATATATTATACATTTGCATATCACAAAATCCTACAGTGCAGGCACTTATACAAAGATTAAATCATACTCTAAATGATATATTAAATAAATAGAAGGGATGATGAGAACCCCCAGAAATCGATTGTATAACACTTTATTAATTTTAGCTTTTCCAAATTCTAATGAGAAAGGATCAGGAGTTGCAGAGAGACACTGAATAGTAGGAAAAAACTATAGAATTAAATCATCCAATATACTTTAAAAGAATCAGGACATGTGTTATGGTGGGGAAAGGGTTTTGCTTTTGTATCCACAGGAGCAGAAAATCTGTGCCTATAAAGATACAAGAAGCATACAGAACACCAAATAGACTGGATTTTAGAAAAAGTCTCCTCACCACATAATAATCAAAACAATAAAATACAGAATAAAGAAAGAATATTAAGAGCTGCAAAAGAAAAAGGCCAAGTAACATATAAAGGCAGACCTATCAGAATTATACCTGACTCCTTATTGGAGACAATGAAAGCCAGAAGGTTGTTGTCAAGTGTTATGCAGACATTAGAAGACCATGGATGCCAGCCCAGATTATTATACTCAGCAAAACTTTCAACATTGATTTACCAGTATTTTATTTAGTAATTTTGCATCAGTGTTCATGAGTGAGGTTGGTCTGTAATTCTTTCATAGTAATGTCTTTATATGGTTTGGATATCAGGGTAATTGCAGCCTCATAAAAAGGGTTTGGCAATGTTTCCTCTGTTTCTATTGTGTGGAATAATTTGAGGAGTATTGACACTAGTTCTTTTTTGAAAATCTTGTAGAATTTTGAGTTGAAATCATCTGGCCTTTGGCTTTTTTTGGTCAGGAGACTTTTGATGACTGTTTCTATTTCTTCAGCAGTTATAGGTTTGTTTAATTTGCCTATCTGGTCTTGATTTAATTTTAGTAAGTGATATTTATCCAGAATATTGTCCATTTTCTTTAAGTTAACAGTCATGTCAATATTGCATTAGTTAGTACATCATTCATGGTATGTCAATATTGTTTCAGGCAGGATGGTGTTCTTGGAAAGAAAATTAATGTCTGTTTCTTAGTACACCTTCACACACTGTGAAAGATAGCCTGCAGAAAAGAAGTTTTGTGGTCAGTTTGATATTGAACCTTTCATCTCCTCTAACCAAAGCATGTAGTGTCATTGGCATTGAGGTCTTACTATGTAGTCATGGTGAGTAACCAAAGAAAATAACAATAGCATGTATTGTTGAAAGATATCTAGGGCATTGCTGACCATTAACTCATAAGGAAATAGCCCAAGACTTTCATTGAAATTGTCATTTAATAGTCATGGGTTATGTGGGCAGCACTATCTACCCTTTCAGGGCATCTGAACTAAAACTAATTTAAATATATTTTAATATGAGTTAATTAACTAGTTTGTTTTTATTAAGCATTTTCATTTAACCTTTATTTTGGTTAACCTATAATTTTATTTTCAATTGTCAGTATTCTACTGTATCCAATTATATATTAAACTGGGGCGTGAGGCAACAGGTTTTGATGTGGCCTTTCCATACACACTTTATTTAGGTTCTCTGTGCCACCACCTAATTTTTCCTGAAATCTATACCCTTTCCTGTTTTAACCTTTGTGACCTTAATTACTCAACTTCCCTGTTTCCGTTTTACCTATAATCCCTATCACCCTCTCTCAATAGATCTCCAGAATGTCTCCCTTTCTAGTTGTCTGGCTTTCCCTGATGCTCTGAATTAGACACTCAAAGGATTTGAAGCTAGGATTGACATCTGAGAGAGAACATGGAGCATTTGTCTTTCTGCATTACTTGACTCTATATTTTTTTCTAGACTCATGCACTTATCTTTAAGATTCATTCATTTATTCTTTTGAAACCTGAAGAATATCCCATTATGGATACACTATATTTATTATGCCCATTCTGATTAACATTTAGAACGACTCAATATCCTAGATGTTGTGAACAGAGTGTAAATGGTGTACATGAACAAGAGTCTCTGTAGTTGGACATAAAAACATTTGGGTATGTTTTCAGGAGTGGTCTGACTGGGTATTATAATACATCTAGTTTTTCTGAGAAATTTCCAAACTGATTTCGAAAGCAGCTGAATAAGTTTGTGCCATCTCACCATGAGTCTATAAGGATTCCTCTTTCATGATGGGGAAAGCATTCCTTGCCAGTTGTATTCTTTTTTTATAGTCATCTGGATGGAGTGAGAAATAAATTTATTCTTCATTTCAGTGACCACTAATGTTGAATGTTGGACACTTTTAAAGTGCTATCCATTCCTATTTCATGAGGATGGGAATTATGAGACTTTTCAACTTATAATGTCTTGCTATCAAATTTCTTTCTTAAGGTATACATCTTGAAAATGTATTTCCAGTACTTCTGTTACTAGTAATGGATAAATTAAGATCTATGTACAGTTACTCTGAATGTGTGTTTGAATGCAAACTATCTAATGACCTTTAAAGTAAATACATCATTTTTTAGATTTAATCACTTATTCAATATAAATGTCCTAATATTCTAGTTAATATCTGTAGCTTTTTTCTTCAATATCTGTAGATTTTCTCTGTTCTGAATCTAGTATAAAGCTCTTTAAATATCTTTAAAAAGAGCATATTGTCAATACAACATTCTATTCCTCCTATTCTTCATTAGTCTTTTCATTTTATACACAATTGTTTATGTTTGAGATAGTATCAAATATTAGTGTGCTAAATGCCACATTAAAATTTTCTATATTATCATTTATGCATTATGTTACTACTAAATGGAAAACATTTACCTTAAATTTTTTTACTAAATAATAAATCTGTCATGATAGACTCATATAGTCATGTTTCTACTTCTTTCTCTGTAATTCTTCATCTGTTCAACATGGAGTTTTCATGTTATAAAATTTATATACAATAATTATATTTTTAAGTTTTTTGTTTACATATAAAATATCTGAGTTTTCAGGTGCCCAAGGAGATGTTCCCAGCTTGTTCCTTGGGCAGCTGAGGAGAGGGCGCCTGAACTGGCCCTATCCTATAGTCACACGGATGAATATCTTGCATATCACCATAAAATCTTCATCCGGCAATGGAATTGGAGGAAGGGAGGAGGTGGAAAGTTTTAATAAATAAAAAGTCTGGGTTTTCTTAATCTCTCTCTCTCTCTCTCTCTCTCTCTCTCTCTCTCTCTCTCTCTCTTGCTCTCCCTGTAACACCATGTACCCAGACATTCCTCAAATCTCTAATTTTCCTTCTTCAGTTTCTCATACACTGGAATTACAGCTCTATATCACTATCACCTGCTTGGGTTGTATTTTTATATTCCTTTGTAAATATCCCTTGTTGACCATATAAATACCATGTTATTGTTCATATTTTTTCGTAAAGTAACTGTTGTCATAGTAAATTGATTTTCCTCTAAAATTTTGTTTTTAAGCTGTTGACTATACCAAAGAAACATCTTTGTGTTCTGGGTGGCTTGCTGCTAATGTATTTATTACTGTGCAGTCTTTAGAGTTTGGCATTCTACTCTTAAATCTCAAATATTATTTGATTCAGAATATAAGTATAAGTAAGTATTAATTATGCCTTTATAGGCACTTTTTCTGTATTTTGTTCCAAATTTGATTTACTCAATAGTCCCAGTAGTCAATCAATCTTTACTTTGCTAGCCAAGTTAATCTTGTTTTGTTAGGTCTCTTTTTGCCTTTGAAAATTTCCAGAGAATACTCAAATGCAGAAGCAGGGATGATCAACCATGTTTATTTCATTGGTCTAAAAGCTAAGCATTGTGTGTGCTCTTCTATGTAGCCCTGGAGTAGTTATTTTGTATAAAATTCCAATTATACTTTTGTGTGCATCAAATACCCATAACTCTGGTGTAAAATTGAAAATTGACATAGATTTTTAAAGGTAGGAGTTAGAAAATATTTTTTAAAAGTAAAATAATATACTGGAATAAAGCAAGAAATCATATAGTATTTTTCATAAAAAATAAAAAGACAGGGAGATAAAGATCTTTCTTTTATTTTCTAATAGATTTTATGGGAAACAATATGTCTCCAAAACAGAAAATATCTCACAGAACAGATCTCTTTACAAAGTCAAGGTGAATTAGAATGAGTTTTATAAAACTGAACAGAGAAAGTAAACACAATTGCAAATAACATATTCTAAGAAAAACATAAAATTAAATTAAGCAAGCTCAAAAAAAAAAGAATTTAAAGGCAAATGACAAAAAACAAAGCTTCAGAACATACTGTGCTAATTTTTGAATGTTCTACCAGAAAAGAACAAAACTAGAGATTACAGAAAAACAGAAGGAAAAGAGTATGTCATGAATAGTTTCTAAAACTTTTGGTTATACAAATTCTAAACATATTTGGTTATAAGTTCAAAATGTTCACAATTTGTCATGCATAATTGTGAATATTATAAAAATTAAAAGACCTGTGACTGAGAACATTGGGAATAATCAAACAGCATAAAAGCATAAGAAATAAAGAGTTATAGAGGTTTGGTATTAAAATATTAAAATTCTTATTTCTGTAAACATCTTTTCATCAGATACGCATAGTTCTTTGTGTTCAAACTGAATTATAAGAACTAAGCTCAGGCCGGGTCATGGTGTTGCACGCCTTTATTCCCAGAGCTCAGGAGGCAGAGGCAGGCAGGTCTCTGTGAGCACAAGGCCAGCCTGTTCTACAAGAGCTAGTTCCAGGAAAGGCTGCAAAGCTACAGAGAGAAACCCTATCTTGAAAATTGAAAACAAAACAAACAAACAAAAACCCCTAAGCTCATAGTCATGTGATATGGCTGAGCCAGTAAAACTTACCTACTAACAAAACTAAGACCTTGATTTGAAAATCTGGGACCCACATAGTTGAAGAAGCAAACATACTACCCCAAGTCGTCATTTGACTTCCCTGTGGAATAGGAGAGAGAGAGAGAGAGAGAGAGAGAGAGAGAGAGAGAGAGA
>LOEQ01007671.1:0-11947 GCA_001685075.1 Bramus lutescens | reverse complement strand
AGAGAGAGAGAGACAGAGAGAGAGAGAGACAGAGAGAGAGACAGAGAGAGAGAAACAGAGACAATAAGACAGGGAATAAATTAAAATGTAAATAAAAGTTAATAGAAATAGTTAAGATCATATGTGTACATTTCAGATCACATTATTCAAGAACCCAAGATATCCCTAATGCTGTAATAATGATGCTCATATGTTGGCGGTAACAAACTTATGACTTACTGGTTTTAAGGCTTATCCAGTAGGAAAGAAATCACACCTGGCACTAGCAACCCAGTTAACTAACCCAATTAGTGTGATTAGAACAATACAAAATTGATATATCCATGAAAATATCATTATGAAGCCTGTTATTTTGTTTACTAGCAAAAAGGTGAAAATATTTGAGTCTGTATTGTGCATGCTTTCACATACAGGTAGAGATTGCCTGTGTATATGATACGGAACCCCTGACAGATTACAGCATTAAGAATGCACATCTCTAAGCCTAAAGAATGCTAACCCAGAGAATGAGCCACTGTAATGCAGGGTAACGAGACAGTAAGCTTTTTAGGAGAGTTTGTAAGAAGGCATAGGGAAGGTCAATGCCAGATATCTAAGCTTGTAACAAGAAGGCACCTTTCCAAATAATATTTTTGAGTAAATTACACAAAGAAGGAGTCATTCAGGAGACGAACTTTCGAATTCTTTTAAAGCTTATTTTCTTAGGTCTGAAAGATAATACCCAAGCTAAATAAACTACCATTATCTAACTTTGACCTTGAAACTAAATTCATGTGATAATCTGCTTGACTCTGCCATTCTGGAATAGACCTGAGCAAATGAATTGAAAATTTCAGTATTGGCCATTGGAGTTCACGAACACTCAAGGAATAGAAACACTTCTGCCTACCACTCCAGGTGTTAAGTGGAACTGAGCACAGCATTCCTGTGCTTCACATCTGCCAAGCTAGAAAAACAGACTCCCCTCTGTGCTGGGTAAATTCTTATTCTGAGAAAAGTAACTTCTATAAACTTTAGAGATATTAATGTAAGAATTGGACAAAATTAACCATGAAACACAGTTCAGAGCAATAGAATTATGATAAGTTACATGAAACATGGTTTGAGGGTTAAAAAAAGTAGATAATGTAAATAATAAAATCAATGAAAGGAATTAAACTCAGAGTTACATCAGCTGAGCCCTCAGCTAATCCTTAGTTTGGCAAGACTCTTTATCTTCTCTTTATGTTTTGTTTTGTTTTGTTTTGTTTTCCCCACAAAGGCCAGAGGGCAGTTGGATTCTCTGTCCATTTGTGCGTTTCCTGGCAAATCTCTGAAAATGTTGTTCCTTGCCTTTGGTATAAAGTTGCACTTGAAGCTAAGGTCAAACTATTTTCTTTCACTCTTTTGGAAGCAAATTTATTTGCATTTTGAATTTATTTCTCCTAAAAATGCTTTAATTGAAAGACAAAATATATTTATCAAGGCTTGAAAACATATGTGAGGATGGATTAATCCAAGTCCTCTGGCTCTTATGATCTTTCTGCATCCTCTTCCACATAGCTCTCTGAACCCCTAGGGGAGGGATTTGATGAAGACAAGTCATTTAGTTTTCTAACAGAAACTCAGTTGTGAGTCTCTTTGTTAATTACTCTATGCAGCAAGAAGAAACTTTTCTGATAATGGCTAGAGAGTGCCAATGGACTGATGCACAAATAAACTCACAGAGACTGTGGCAGCATAAACAGGGCTTATGCAAATACAAACCATATGGGATTCCAGTGTTGTGAGGGAGTAGACATAGGTGCAATGCCTAATCTGGAAGCTCCCTGCAAGTAACACCCACTTGTAAAGAAAAAGTTACTTTTCTCTGGTAGAGTCTCATTTGGTATACTAACCACACTTAAAGAAGACCCCATGGCCAACAGTAGATAGGCAACACAAAATGAACTTAATAGTATGTTTAATTATTTGTCACATATTGCTAGTTTGACTCTCTCTCTCTCTCTGTGTCTCTGTGTGTGTTTCTGTGTGTGTGTGTGGTGTATTCACTTTTTTTCTAATATGTTTTGTTTGTCTGTTTCTTTTCTTTCTAAAGTGGGAGAGAAAGAAAGAGAGTGTGTGAGAGGGAGCATTGCCCATTAAAGAAACTGCTGAAATGATGACTACTCCATAATACAGTTAAGGTCTTTTATTGTATATATGAGAGAGAGAGCAGACAGAGATTCAGAGCAGAGAGTAATAGAAGTAGGCTGCACATTGCAACTTGACGGGGCATGGCTGGGATTAGGGAAGCCGGAGGGTAGGAAATAATAATGGAATTAGAGAGATAGTATAGTGAGAGAATAGTAAGATAATAAGAGAGAGACAGAGAGGAACAATACAAGGAAAAGCCAGGACAGGAGGAGAAACCTTGCCTTTATAAAAAGAACAAATAGTTATCTTGGAGAAAAGGAGCATGAGGAAGTGAAAAGGGCTTAGATACTAGCTTTTGACTTGGAAATGTGGAACAGATACTTGTGATACTGAGGGAGCCTGGGTACTGGCATGAACTTTAATATCTAAACCACAGGTAGCCATTAGTTCTTCTGCCAGAGGAAACAGAAATGAGTCTTCTGGCAGATGGGGACTCGTTTCACAAATTCTGAGGAAGGTTGACTTTTATCTAAGCCACAGAAATTCTGAAGTCCAGGTTTGATCTAATTTCTGGATATTTAGACTGTCTCTGAAACTGAGGAGGAAGGGCCTAGAGTTGGGTGAGTGAGAAGGTGAGAAGAACCTGGGAGGTGTTTGCTGATGAAAGTTGTGCTCAGAACATACTGTATGAAAAAGTTTTTCAATAAAAATAATGTCTAATGTCTTTTTCCACAGAATGTTTTGACACCAAACACATCTCTTAAGTGAAGAAACAAATTCACAAAACTGAATACAATATTTTTTTATTTGGAAAAAAATGGAAAAAGTCGAGAAAATCCTACAGTGACTCTATTCAATGACCAAAATAACTTAAACAGTAGTGACTTACTTTGCAGAATGGTGTTAACTATGTCTACACACCCGTTCCCCATCCACTCTTAACTAAGACTGATAGAAGAACTCCTCCAGGAAATGCTGACCTGTGGGACAAGCTGCAGGAAAGGCAATGAAAAAGTAGACTGGGGTGTGGGTGTCACAAAATATCATTTTTTGGCATATTCTCATTTCCAAAACAATAGTTGTTAAAACAAAACAATCTTTACTTATTAGGCAATCTTTCATAAGACAAATATCAAAAAATGTTTGCTTAAAGCCTTGGGACACAATGAAGATTTCAAAGATACTCGAAAAACAAATACAAGGCAGGCGTTGACAATGAAAACCTTCTCTTTCATAGACATATCTTTCAAAATGTAAGTATTACACAGAAAAATAAGAACCATGGGAGCATTAAATCCATCAGAATAAGTTTATGAAATAAACATTTATGGAAGATATGGAAGATGATTTGTACCAAATTAGATATTAGTATTATAACGTAACTGTAACCAAGGCAATTTTATAAATGATAACTGGTATTATATTCTTCGAATATACTTGCTCCCTAATTCCACGACAATGATAGATTAGTCGCAATCTCTTCATGACTAAAAATTTTCTCAAGTGGGTTTAAAATTGCTGTGTAGACTTAATACATTAAAGATTCTTCACATAAGATACCCAAAGGTGTCTATTTGAATGCATTAATGATAAAATTGAAGTTACCAATAAGTTGTCACTGTTGCACTAAGAAAATACATGAAAAAATCTTTTCTCTTCATGCAGTTTAACCAAGAGTAAAGGCAGATTTGAATTCTCTACTTCTCTTTCTTTGTGTCTTCTGGTATTTCCTGTCTGATACTTGAGTCTTAATCTGTGCTGGCCTACACGCTCTTTTGTAAATCTCATCTGTGACTGGCTGTCCCTACGAGAGACTTGCTCTCACTTTTATTGAACAGCACAGAAAACATCACATGGGGGAAGAAATGAGGAATACTTTACAGTGCCTTTAACAAAGTTTTACAAGAGATTCAGTCACTGTTTCCAGCTGAGCCCAACATACCCAGATACCAGACACATCAATGCTACGAAGTACTGTCTGCATGTTGTATAGAATGTTTATGGTAGACATTCATTTTATAAGACTCCTTTTATTCTAGTTTCTGTTTTCAGCAAATACATGCATTACACATGGGTCAGGGAAGTGGAAGAACACATAATTTGAGATTGCAGCTATGTGCTATCTTAGTTGCAAAAGTTGATCATGGTGGGAAACCCAAGGCAAGTAAATTTAACTGTTCTCTTAAGGCAGGTTAAAACAAAAAACAAAGCAAAACAGGCTGAGTTCACAATAGGATAGCAGCCTTAAGTTTTAAGTGATCTCAAGGTATATTATCAAGTCTGATTGTGAGGTCCAGCAAAAGTTCCAGTCTTTTAGAATGCAAAAGATATTTTTATAAAAATGTATTCCCCAAATACTTTTGTTTTAATTGAAACAAGGCAGTTTTCTATTTGGTATGTAACCATAGTAAAAGTGCATGTGTTCATATATATAACAATGATATTTGTAGTAGAGTATTCCACTTAGATGATACCAACATAGATACTATTATCTTATTTTTATTAGTTAACAGCTAATAAAAATATTTTTAAAAAAAGATGCTAAACATTGAGATACACGTAACATGAAATTTTCTACTCCAACAATCAAACTCAAATGATCTAAATATGAATGTACTCTTAAGAAAATGAAAAGTTTTATGTAGCTTAAAAACATAGCTTTCCTTTCCCCTTATGACTGCCTAATCAAATAAAAAATGCCCACTGTAATGTAAAGAAGTATGTTCACAGCATAAAGCAGCAAGTATCAGACAGAAAAGCAGCAGGAGACATATGCAGAAAGTAGTAATACTGAGTTATTTTTGCTTTCTTAATCTGAAGTACAGATTCAGAGAATTTCTTGGAGATGGCTCACCTGGACACATGATAAAGCCCTAATAATGGTCAAGAATATATGTAATAAGATCATTAGTATGTAGGTTACTAGTATCACATATATTTTTGTAGCTATTACCCATTCTCACACACACACACATATACCATATACACACACATACTCACACACCTACACAAATATATACCATGTATATGTATATACAACACATATATGCACAATACATACATATTTATGCCATACATAGTCCATAACACAAATACAAGGTATCACACTGTAAAATAAAAGAAAGATAAATACATATAATAAAATAATAAATAAAAATAAAAAATATATGGTATATACTTGCATGTATACATATATACCCTTTATCCCATGAAACTATATTTTTATCTTGCCTTTAAATATATTTATAATTTTTCCTTTTTTGATCTTTTACAAAACATTTTTTTCCATAAAATGTATCTTGGTTGCTATTTCCACTCCCTCTACTCCTCCAAGTATCTTTATACCCCCTGTCCTATCTGGATCCACCATCTTTCTGTCTCTCACTAGAAAAAAAACAGGCATATAAATGATAAAAATAAAATAAGGCTGTGTGGTACTGGCACATGACTTTAATCTCATTACTTGGAAGGCAGAGGTAGGTGAAGCTCTGAATCTGAGATCGCTCTGGTCTACATAGTGAATTCCAGGAGCTGTGGATATGAAGGGAAGCTTTTTCTTGTAGAAAAAAACATATATGTGTGTGTGTGTGGGTGTGTGTATGTATATATATATATATAAATATACATTTAAAAACACCAACACATATATATTTGAATATGCACAAGACACATAGGCACACACACAGACACACCCACACCCATGCCCACATATATAAATATACAAACATGTGTGTATACATACATATATATATACACTAACACAGTGGAACTGCAAAAAAGAAACACAGAAGATAAAGAACCCAGGAAAAATATGTAGACTCAAAGACACATATTCAGGAATCAAATAAAAACACAAAACTGGAAGCCATAATATATATGCAAGGTACCACAGTGTAAAATAAGAGAAAGACAGATACATATAATGAAATAATAAGTAAAACTAAAAAATGAAAAAAATTCAAAAATTAGTTGTGATGTGGTTTTTGACACAAGAAACCTCCAAAAGTATTGTCTTATTCAGTGTACAATTATTGTGAAGATACATTGTGACTATGACCATTAGGGCTTGATTACAATTTCAGAGTTTTAATCCATTATCATCACATTAAGGAAACATGGCAGCATGCAGGCATACATGGTTCTGGAAAAGCAGCTGAGAGGTCTATATCTAGATCTGCAGGCAGCAGAAAGAGAGATTCTCAGCTATGAAATGTGCTTTTGAAACCTCAAAGCCCACCCCTAATGACACATTTCCTCCATCAATATTTCACGTCCTAATCATTTCAAATAGTGCCACTACCTCCTGACTAACTATTCAAGTCTATTAGCCTATGGATGCTATTCTCATTTAAGCCGCCACATTTGTTTTCTGTTGGCCATCTACTGCTGGGCATGCAGCCTATCCTTAAGAGTAGTTTCCCTGGTGAGAATACCTTGGAAACATAAGTTTTCATTTGCAAATGGTTATTAACTGAATATTGCTTCTGGGTTAACAATGGAGCCAAGTGTTCACTTCTCCTTTAAGCTCTAAAACCCCATCTGGTACAAATAAATGCAGGTTTTATCTCTGTGCATTCCTATCTGTCTTGATTCTATTGATTTAGAGCCTAGGTACCTTGGTCTCCTCTGTCCCCCATATCTTATACTCTATTAGTGCCTCTTCATCCACAGGTTTCCCTAAGCCCAAAGGGAAAGGGAGTTGACGCTGATATTTCATATAGGGCTGAGTATTACAAGATCTCTCATTCTATGCTTAATAATGTCTTGTTCTGTTATATTATTATTATTATTATTATTATTATTATTATTTTATTCTCATTTGTTGCAGGAAGAAGCATCTCTGATGATGGCTGAATGTCTTAGTTAGGGCTTCTACTGCTGTTAACAGACACCATGACCATGGCAGCTCCTATAAAAGCAAACATTTATTTGGGGTGGCTTGTTTATAGCTTCAAAGGTTCAGTTCATTATCAGCATGACATTGGGCGTTGCAGGGAGCTTGGAAAATATGGTGCTGGCTACATCTTGATCAGAAGGCAACAGGAAGTCAAGTAAGATATTTGGCAGTATCCTGATTATAGAATATTCAAAGCACACCCCACAGTAACACATTTCATCCAACAAAGCCATGGCACCTGATAGTGACACTCCCTATGAGATTATGTTGGTCAGTCACGTTAAAGCCATCACATTGCATTCCCTGACCCCCATAATCTTATAATAATTTCATAAGGGAAAATGCATTCAGTTTAACTTCAAAAGTCTACACAGTCTATCACAGGTTCAAAAATGTTTTAAAGTTCAAACTTCAAAGTCTCCATTGTGTAAATGCACCACATGTACCATTATTCCAGAGAACCTTGACAACAAAGAGGACCCTAAGAGAGACATATATGGATCTAATCTACTTGGGAAGTAGAAAAAGACAAGATCTCCTGAGTATATTGGGAGCATGGGGACCATGGGAGAGGGTTGAAGAAGAGGGGAGAGAAAGGGAGGGAAGCAGAGAAAATATATAGATCAATAAAATCAATATAAAAAGTTCAGCGTCTCCTCTGAGATTCATCTTTTAACTGTAAGCACATGCAAAAATCAAAATAAAAAAGCAGATCGCATACATCAAAGAAATAGTGGCACAGGATATACATTATGGTTCCAAAACACAGGAAGAGGACCATAGTGAAGAAGTACTGGACCAAAGCAAGACCAAATACTTTTTGCACACTTTCCAAATTCTGAATCTCCAAAAGAAGCTTCTGTTATTGGCAATGGGTTATATCTAATTGAATTGTTGACCAAAGGGAACTTATGAGAATCCCCAAACAGCCCAGGCTGTAGTCAAGATAATAGGTTGCTCCTCATAAACTTAAACAAGGTCCCATTGCTGTAGACAACACCTCCATGATTTTAAAAATATATGACAAATTGGAAAGTGCCATTAAAACTGTGTTGAACAGAAAAGTTGGGTGAGGTGGAGGGCATGGAGAGAGAGAGGAAGAGGAAGACATTTACAGAGAGATAGAGAAAGGGAGAAAGACAGAGGCAGAGTATGCTCACTTCCATTCGATTTTAGAAAGTCTTTCATTTCTTTCGCAGTTTTGGCCTTAATTCATTTTATTTATCAATAGGAAGTCTAGTCTCCATGAGTTTGTGTCATATCCAGTTTTAATCCATGGTGGTCAGATAGACACATGGTGTTATTTCAACTACTTTCTATTTGTTAAGGCTTGCTTTTTCTCTGAATACCTGGTTAGTTTTGGGAAAATTTCCATGAGGTGCTGAGAAGAAGATATATTCTTTTGTGTTTGGGTGAAATGTTCTGTAAATATAAGTCCCCCCCCCTTTTTTTGGTTTTTCGAGACAGGGTTTCTCTGTGTCACTTTGTTGCCTGCCCTGTAACTAGATCTTGTAGACCAGGCTGGCCTCGAACTCACAGAGATCCGCCTGCCTNTGCCTCCCGAGTGCAAGTCCCTTTGTTTTATGAAGTCATTTTTCAACATTTCTCTGTTTATCTTTTATTTATTGGCAAAAGTGGCATATAGTGGCATACAGTCACAAACTATGTGTGTGAAAGGCAATATGTGATTTAGTTCAAAGTAATGATTTTTTTTTTTATGAACTTGCTTCCACTTGTGTTTGGTGAGTAGATCTTAAGACTTGTAATGCCCTGCTGGTAGTTGCTCTATCTCTTAAAATTAGTTTTGGTTTCAAGTCTAATTTGTCAAATATTAAAATGACTACACCATCTTGCCTCTTGGGTTCATTTGCTTAGAATAACTTTTTCAATCATTTTACCCTGACAATGTGTCCATTTTTGAGGTTAATGTGTGTTTTTTGGATGCAGCAGAAAGACAGATCCTGTTTCCCCATTCTTTCTGTTAGTTTATCTTGAGATAATTACTATTGAGAGATATCAAAGAGTAGTGTTTCTGTTATTTTGCTGTCATTGTTTTTGTTGTTGTGGTGGTGGTGGTTGTGATGTGTGTGTGTATGTGTGTGTGTGTGTGTGAACATGATTAATTAAAAACCCAGAGACAGATATTGGGGTTCAAACTGAAGGTCAGAAAAACGAAACAGCCAGCTATTGGCATTTAACTCTACTTCAGTCTGCAATGGTGATTCTGCCTCCAGGAATCCTTAGAATGAGACTGTGTCTGAGAGCTGTCACTTTCCATCTTATATTTCTCTATACATCTAGGTTTAAAGGAGTGTACCACTACCACCCGGTTTCTATGGCAAACTAATGTGGCTACAGGGATGAAAAGTACATGTCGCGCATTGCCTGGTCTGTAAGGCTGAAGAGTGGAGTTGTTTTAATTTCTGATCTTCAGGCAAGTTTTATTTATTAAAATAAAAATGAAATATTATGTAGGTGTGTTTGTGTGTATTTCCCCTCTTTTGTTCGGATGATCTGGAATAATTCATTCTTTGTATTTTCTTGGATGGGATTAATCTCATTTGATTGAAGGTTTCCTTGTACCTTCTTTAGGGTTAGACTTTCAGATAGATATTGCTAAAATTTGGTTTTATCATTAAATGTCTTATTTTCTCCATCTGTTGTGACTGAATATTTTGTTGAATATAGTCATCTGGACTGGTATCTCTGTTCTTTTATTGCTTGGAGAACATCTCTCCAGTATCTTCCAGTATCTTGTATCTTTCAGAATCTCCTTTGAAAAGTTAGGTGTTATTCTACATATTTTCCTTAATTGTATTCTTTCTAACTTTAACTGCTTTATTTAAAATATGATTACATCATTTTCTATTTCCCATTACTCCTTCCAGCCTCTTTCATGTCATCATTATTTTCTCTCTCAAACTCATTATTTCTTTTTCTTGTGTGCCATATATTTATAAGGAGATAATTATCTTCCCCATGGATGTGTCACCTCATTGGTTCTTCAGTACCAAATGGTTATCTCTGAAGTCACATTCATTCATGAAATACTAAACACACCTCTTCAGCAGTTTACATTTAAAGATTATACTATTGAGCACATAAAAAGAGAATTTAGGAATATCTCTTAGGAAAGAGAAAACTGACATTTCACAGCAAAAGTGAGCATCCCCAGAGGTGGTAGACTATTGCTGCTTCTTTGCTTCAAGCCATAATCCTTGTAGGATGTTATCAAGTGCTGTTAATGCAACTTAACCCACTAGTCACAGTATGCATTCTATTCTTCATAGTGTACTGATAATTTACCTGTATTTGGCCTTCATTATTGGTCTCATAACCTCAAGTCTGTATTATAAGCTATATCCACATCTACTTAGAGGTGAAACTTATTTTGACTACTCAGTTGTGAGGCAAAGGAACAATACTAGATTCTATTTATCCTAAGCAGCATTCTGGATCATTGATCTTGACCTCAGTGAATGCTAATATGTGCTATTATTTCCTATGTACATTTTAATAAATGTTCAGTATTTTTCCTGTATATCAAAGATATTCTCTTGAATAACCTTGCTAAGCAGACAAGGCCAGTGTTTTGTCATACAAACTTCAGGGTAAGCCAAGAAATAATAAAATCAATGGCAAAAGCCACAACAACAAAACATGCTTAGAATACAGAGACTGTTTCAGAACAAGTTTTTCATGTTTTTACAATTGAGAGATGTGTAGCAGCCTCACAATATAGTCTTGGCATAAAGCTCAGAAATACCCTACTGCACAATGTAGTTATTGGCCATTGGATCTGTTTCAAGTTATTTAATTTGAAAATGAGATCATTGGTAAGTTGTTTATTCAGAGAAGCTTTAAATATAACCTCTAAATAGAATAATGCATGTCAACGAGCTTTCTGGTACTCTGGGGGAGTTTGCAGAATAAAAAACAACATGGAGTCTCCTGTAAACCTGTGTGAATGCAACACCCCAATCCAAAGCATGAGAAAGGAAAAGCCCAACTGTGAATGTTTCAAGCCAGAAACCTTCCACCAGTGGTAACTTTGGAGAAAAAATTCAGACTGGGACTTTAGTCACTCTCTCTTATAAAGGTGGCCATTTCAATTTAATATAAACACAATATAATGATTTATTTTACCTAAAAATAGATGAGAATTTCTTAAGGATTCAGAAACTGCAAATTCTCTTGAGTCTTTTCATCCAATAGACATACAATGCAACATTCAACTGCACTGTGACCCAAGGTCTACAGCAAAGTTTCAGTTTTCTTTATAATCTCCTTATAATTTAATCTGTAATACAGTAATTAGAAATATTAAAACATGAGGTGATCAACCTCATCAGCTCTGTTACAGAAAGAAAACAAGATAATTATATGTGCAGTAAGTGTGTTAATTTTGATATAATCATGGCTAAATGTTAAAGTTATTATTCACAAATTGTTTCACAGATTTCTCCACCAAATATTTATGGACAAAATGATAGAGACAAAGAAAGCTGAGTTGTTAAAAATCAGTTTTATTTCTACATAAAAACCCTAAAATTAATACTGTCAGTTTTCTAGGATATGATATATTGAGGATAAGTCAACTTTCACACACTCAACAATAGAGCTTCAAAGAATTTTAGAATGTCCAAATCAGAAGGCTGGAGTCATGTACATTACATATATCCTGAGTTTTGTAAATTTATAATTTTTCTCCAGTCTTAAATATATTAATTTAATGTAATTATATTTGAAAATTTCATAGTTTTGATAAGATGTAATGTAAGCATACTGAAACATGAAATCATAGACTATGCAAAACATCCATACTTGACTGAGGCTACCCACCTGGAGGGGTGAGTTTGCACCAGCTCGGCCAGAGGGGAGTGCACAGCGCCTCCAGCTCCTGCTGCAGGGGCTTCTGGTCTCTGCACGACCCTC